>OX592711.1:632500-867500 GCA_951361185.1 Ochropacha duplaris | reverse complement strand
ACATACCTTCGGCTCCTCAATATCGAGCAGGTCCCTGGCGGCGTCCTTCGTGCTGGCCCCTCGTAGGGCCCTTCCCGAGGCCTCCGACTGGGCCCCACAACGGCCCCCGCTGTACTGTCCACATGACAGGTTCATGCAGATCGTGTGCTTGCTCTCACCCTCCGAGTCGGACGACTCGTACTGACCAGTTGCTTTCAGGTTTCGGAGAACTGGGAATTTAATATTAATTTAAGTGATTTTACTAGGTTTTGTAGAGTTGAGTAGTTCAGTGTAGGTAAGAGTATAATAGAGAAGTTTAGATTGGAGTATCGAATATTTGAGTAGAGTAGGATAGAGTAGTGGTGACAGTAGATTAAGAGTAGAATGGTGTATTGTATAGTAGAATAGAGTAGGATAGTGTATGGAAGAGTAGAGAAGAGTAGGATAGAGTAGTGATACAGTAGATTGGAGTAGAATAGTGATTGTTAGAGTAGATTAGAGTAGGATAGTGTATGGTAGAGTAGAGTAGGTAAGAGTAGTGGTGACAGTAGATTAAGAGTAGAAAAGTGTTTGGTAGAGTAGATTGGAGTAGAATAGTATTTGGTAGAGTAGATTAGAGTAGGATAGTGTATAGTAGAGTAGCGGTGAAAGTAGAGTAAAATAAGAGTAGTGTATTTTAAGCTAGACTACAATAGTAGTGTAGAGGTAGAGTCGGACAGTACCGTTGTTGCAGCGCACGTGGTCGCGGCGACTGGGCTGCAGCGGCGGCGGACGTGCGTAGTGATGCCGCACCATGCCGGGGACCACCACGCGCGCACGACCGCACACAGGCACCTTCACTCTGACAACACCACACACAACACTACATCAAAGCCGGATCCAGGGGGAGTGGGGTCTAGGTTATCAGGTGTTTTTTTTCTTTTTTTCAAAAAATATCTTTATTAAGTGAACTTCATTACAAGTATTTTTAATCGTCACATGTTTGATGTATAAGGAAAAAATTTTTTTTTACTCTAATGCACGGTTCGATAGATTGCTTTTGCTGTGAAGAGACTTGAAGACTCCCAGTTTGTAATTATCGGGGAACACAGACTCAGGCAAGGAGTTCCACTCGTTTGCAGTATGCATAATGAAAGATGAAGCAAATCGCTTCATGCGTAAAGATTGCAAAATTTTTACTTAAAAAAAATGATGCGGTCTGGGGACCCCCGTCAGGTATGAATTTTTTTTTTGCAATCACCAATATAGAGAAAGAAAGATTAGTATAGAAGATAACAAGAAGTAGTCTTCTTCGTATGTGACCTACGAGTGCTAAAACAAACCGTAGCGACCACGGACAAGTATAATATAAAATTACTCCTTTAAACGACATAACGCTTTTTTCTTACGTAACGATCTGTCAGTTCACTACTGAAAGCCGCGTAAAAGAACTTCAAAAAATCCCCTGACTGACCTGAAGGCAGGGTTAGGCCTCCTGGCGCGTCGGATGAAGTCCAACTTGATGGCGTGCTGGTCCACCGGCCCCGAGAACTTCTCCCACAGAGCTACACGCTCCGTCGCCGATACTGAGTTCACCACCTTCCAGTCCTCACAACAAATAAAACAGACCCACTACAATTTAGTGTAAGAAATGATTTATAGAGGAGCGAAGTGTTAACACTCCTCCATTGAAAAGGGAAGATCTTCCGCCAGGCTGGGTCATCGTGCCTGGGGACCGCACCACAACTATTGATTTTTTTTTTTTTTTTTTTGAGGAGGACTTAAAGGTGGCGGTCTGAAGGACCATAGACACCCTTACGCGGACTATTCGGCGAGCGCTTAGGGCTCTCTGTTGTAATCTTGTATATATGCAGATCGCTTGGAAAACTTCGTAAGCGCGATGTAGGTTATAGTGGCGCCATCTATCTAGGAGTAGGAGTACTGTATCTATGTTGTAGATAGATGTCGCCACAAATGGTTCAATTTTTATCTGTTCATCATGCTTCGAACTCTCAGTATGATACAAAATCTTGAAATTCGAATCAGGATTACACAATCATACTGTTGTTAAATTTTCGACTTAGAAACTTGGTTAAAATTATTTAAAAAAAACTCTAGATCAAGCATTGCAATTATTCAATTCAAATATATCTTTATTAAATACAAGTATTTTTTATCGTCAATTTGATTCATGTATAATTCTAACGCTCGGTTCGGAAGGTTGCTTTTGCTGAGAAAAGCCGGCAATTAACTCAGCAATAACTTTTTTTTAAAGAGCAACTTATACCTATTACATTTAATAATTGGCGGCAAAAAAGGAATAAAGAAATAGAATTTAGTAAACAACTAGCTTAAGCAGACTATTATGATTTATCAATTTTAAACTTAACACTGTTATGATGTGGCCGATGAAACCACAGATGTAGTAGAGATGGAAAACAACTGCCGGAACACTCCGACAGAAATGTCGTGCCATATAAATAAGTCCAGTGAAAATGTGTACTCACGATGTATTGTTCGACATGGTTGGGGCACATCCAGCGTCCAGTCGGCAGCGCAGTCAGCGGAGGGTCCAGACAGTCCTGACAATTCATTCAGGTTAATATAACATTGTTTAACATTTGTATCCGACTAAGTCATCATTATGCTCAAAGATTTGCTCCAGACAGATCTGCTACAGTGGTAAGTGACGTTGGATACCGCAGCGAAGGTCGTGGGTTTGAATCCTACAATGGGCTTGAGCTTTCGTGAAAACATCGTGAGGAAACCATAGCGCGGTGGTAGGGTACTTTGTAGTACTCGACTGGCTGGCTACCACCCTCAAGTTGAAAATCTGTCGCCAAGCACCTGTTGGTGTGTTCCGCCAATTGCACTTGAGAGCCAGTTCGCCTTAAGGTATTGTAATAAGGTGTACAACACATTAGCAATCCCCCTGGTACTGCCAATGTCTAAAGGCGACGGTAGTCACTTACCATCAGGTGACCCGCCTGCCTCGTTGTCACTTGTGACTTTTTTTTTTTTTGTAGCTTATCTGCAATCAGTAGATATTTACTATATGCAGATGTGTTGTGTAATATGCGGTCGAGTCGAGTGTGCCTACCAGCGAAGACATCTACTCAGGAAATTACTGATTGGAATACTGCATCAGTTCTCTAAATGTAATTGCAGTATATCTTTCCTTTTCAGTCTTTTGGAGTAGCTTTGTCGGGTCAGTTCAGCTGCAAGTTCATTTGGGTTCTTTAGCCGGGCTTGCTATTTTTTAGATGTAGTTAGGATTTCTTCCCTCAGTGTTCATGTTAAGGTTTTGATGGATCTCGTTGTTTGTTATTAACCATGAAACTTGCGATATTGATCTCAGAATTATACTTGTGACATAAAAAGAAAAAAAAACATTCAGTCGGTTGTTTTCATGCAACAATTGCCCATCCCTAGTCCAGTACAGTACCTGGTGGAACAGCAATGGGCAATAGTCACACTGCAGCAGCGGCGCCTGCTTGCAAGTTCCGCTACACACGAAGCAGACTCGCGCTGGGAGGGGCACGCAGCCCCACGAGTCCACTGTTATCAGTGACGACCCACCATTGGGGCCATCTGAAACAATCATACTGTTTATAAGTGTTTTTTAAAGAGCATCCATACCGTACCTTAATCTCTTAGTACTGATAACTATTAATTTGGTATTTATAGTAAATAAATTGAGTTTATGAATATTTATGGCCTTATCTATAATAATATTATAAAGAGGAAAGATTCGTATGGTATGTTTGTAAAGAATTGGCGCAAAAAGTACTGCGCCGATTTTAAAAATTATTTCGACATTTGAATGCTACATTATTCCAGATTAACATAGGCTATATGGATCTTATCTTTTCCAGGGATATAAAGTACCCTGTTTTATTCCAGGATGTTTTACCTGTGTGCCAGCCAAGATACAAACTTTTACATCCTACTGAAATTATGAATCTCAAAGTTTGTATCTTTGAATGTTTGTTGCTCAATCAGGCAAAAACGGCTGAACAGATTTTGGTGAAACCCGGCACACAGGTAAATCATATCCTGGAATAAAAAACAAGATACTTTTTATCCTGAGAAAATATATGATCCCTCGGGAATGTGAGTGTGAGTTAACCCACTGTGCAGAAAACTAGTTTATTATAATTGGTCCCATACTGGAATCAATTACCTGAGTACAATTACTACGTAAATGAGAAACCTATTTACATCTCAATACCTTTCTCAGTGCCTGGGAACAGACAGGGTATTCTCATCTCCCTGGGCAACTCAAACTGCTTGGGGTTCATGATCTTGGCAGCCTTCACCAGGATCTCCATGGGAGTCAACTCTTTCTCTGGCTCTTTGGCCTCTTCCTCTTCTTCACTGCTCTTTTTCTTTGATGAATTCCCACTGTTGTTACGCAACAACCTATTAGCAGAATATTTACTGAACTACTTTTTAGAAAAAAAAGAAATATTGTTAAAGAAATGATTTATTATAATTGACACATTGATATCTAATAACTAAAGATAAACAAACCCAAGCAAAAGTTCTCTCAAAACTGTCTCAAATTGTGTTGGGTAATACTAGTTATTTTTAGGGTTTCGTACTAAAAGGGTAAAAACGGGAACCTATTACTAAGACTGTCTGTACGTCCGTCTGTCTGTTACCAGGCTGTATCTCCAGAACCGCAATAGCTAGACAGTTGAAATTTTCACAAATTATGTAATTTCTGTTGCCGCTATAACAACAAATACTAAAAACAAAATATAATAAATATTTAAGGGGGGCTCTCATACAAAAAAACGTTATTTTTTTATCTCGATATCATCACCAGGCTGTATCTCAAGAACTGCAATAGCTAGACAGTTGAAATTTTCACAAATTATGTATTTTTGTTGCCGCTATAACAACAAATACTAAAAACAAAATAAAAGTGGGGCTCCCATTCAACAAACGTGATTTTTTTGCCTTTTTTACCGAACCCTTCGTGCGCGAGTCCGACTCGCACTTGGCCGGATTTTTTTAAGTTGTTTTCACAAAGCTATGTACAAAAGGCAATAAAATTTTACGACTCTTTAACTGCTAGCCAAAACATATCTTAAAGGAGCACTGAGGGCATGTTAACCATTGGAGCATTTGAATGCTACTATATTAAAACAGTACTCAAATGTTCGGGTGGACAGTCATTTGGTAAGGCCATTTTTGTGGCTGATTGTGTATCTTTAGTTATTAGATATCAAAGAATTGACAGAAACAATACAATTATCTCATATTTTTAATGTTTATATTATAGGTAATCAATATAAATTTAATGCTGATCCTAGTTCATGTGTTATGGATAACAAGCAATAAAACTATTCACATACAGCTTAAGTGTACAAGTATGGACACACTTCACTCTCACAGAGAAAATAATTGAATCTCTTCATTCCTAATGCCTCCACTCACTCTCATATCCTCTATGCATGCATGACATGCAAATATAGCATGGTTCAAGCTACTGGAATAGCCAATTTCGGTGCTACGTTCCGGTAAAGGCATGTTTTCAACCATACTCCTAAGGAAACTATCATCCCATATCTATGCCAAGGTTCATCCAAATCCTCTACACACACAAAACTTTCTACAATAGTAAAATAAGAATAAAAACAAAAGGTAGCAATATAATATGATTTTATTAATAAACATGTATACCTAATTTTCTTCTCAGTATCAGACTTGCTATCAGCCGGAGACTGAGCCCGGCTGCTTCGGGAGCTTGCCGGCTGCTCAGCATCATACCCACGGCACTCCTTGCAGAGCCACAAACCAGCTGGTATGTCATTCTCATCTAAAGGTGGATCGCTACAAATAAATGAGATTGTTTATCCTACTGCCAATAATAGAAACATAGAGCCTGATGATTGGGATCCTGGTACTCTAGTACTTATCATTATTACAGATTTTACTGAAAAGATTTCCTGAAGATCAGTTATAATGGTGAGATTGTGGTCGACACAAGCTTATCTATATAAAAAAAAACAGGCAAGCATTTTTTTAAATTATTATGAAGGTACATAAGCAATCATTTGATTGACTCACTAGCATCCAAGATGAAAACTAGCAGGACACCTATCGCAACATATCAGGTCGCCTCCTTCGCCACAAGCGTCGCAGGAGTCGTGGTTGTGACCCTTACCAGGTCTCTTGTAGTATGGATGCTGGGACTTTTTGGCCTTTGGCACATTCAGATCTTCATCAGGCGGCTTTATCAATGCACGTATTAGCTAAAACCATAACAGTACAATCCTTCAGTTATCTTGTGTATACTATTATGACTGATATAACATTTCACCTCTATAACATGGTGACCACAATGCTTATGGCTTAATGTAAAAAACAATCAAAAACTACTAACCGGCATCAACCCGCCTGATGTATCGAGATCATAGCTGACGTTAGACATTCTGGCACAAAACTATGCCTTCAATTGTTATTTTTATACAGAAATAAAGACAAATAAACTTCTTAAAAAGTTGCCCGATGAAACCGAACGATTCCAAGGCTCAGCTCAAGACTGCACTCTTTTACAGTATCATATTATTTAAACCAGTATAAGGATAATTAATAATAATTATCGTAATACAATATTTTTGATGATTAAATCTAAAAATAGAGAAAATAGTTGACGAGAGAAAACCGACACAGAACCAGTTTACAACAAAAATGGCTGCTTGCTATTATCAAGTTCCATGTCAATACGAGTACGACGCGATTTTGCAACATGGCATTTGCATAAAGAATCATCTTTTCAGTGAGAGAGAAAGAGACAGCAAGATATAAATAACATTTTTAGTTATCTGAAATGGAATAAGCCCAAAGCGTGTGTTTTGAAGGATTTGACATAGGGATGTTAAAAAATAATCGATTTTTATAAATCGATTATATAATTTACGCCTTTACATCGATTTTTATAAAACAAACGCCATCTATGCGACGGAAAAAAAACAACGGGTTGCACTCCGGGAGTGCCGGCAGAAGTGAAAACTTGAACATTTTGGTGTGTTCCGGCAATTGCACTTGAGAGCCAGTTGCCTTTAAGGCATTGTAATAAGGTGTACAACACATTGGCAATCCCCTTGGTATTGCTAATGTCTATAGGCGACGGTAGTAACTTAACACCAGGTGACCCGTCAGCTTCGTTGTCACTTGTGGTATAAAGAAAAAAAAAAAACATTAACGTTGTGCATTTTTGAATATTTTGGAATGGTTAGGGAATAATTTGCACAAATTGCTATATTTATCAGTATAAAAGTACTATCACTATGTGGGAAAATACAATATTCATTTATTGCGCTATCGTACACAAACATGACAATTTATATTACATTAGACGGCCGGCGCGGTAGAAACAGAGAGGGATATTACTTCCTCTCCTACGCCGCGCCGGCGGTCTACTCTCCCTCCATCTTTCGAATTTTTCGATAAAGTCACGTGTCCTGACGCGAGTTTAACATTTTTTTATCGATCCCTTTTCACTTCAAAAACACATGAAGTTTTAATTTCATAAACAGCGCCATATATGCGGTGGATGAAAAAACTCAAAGTAAGTTCATTATTACTTACCTTTATCAAAATTATTATTAAAGTTATTGTTTTTAAAACCTTACCTGAAAGTTTATGGTAATAAGTATTCGAAGGTCGTGGGTTCGAATCCTACAATGAGCTTGAGCTTTCGGTGAAGGAAAACATCGTGAGGAAACCATAGCATGGTGGTATGGTACTTTGTAATACCCGACTGGCTGGCTACCCCCCTCAAGTTGAAAATCTGTCACCAAGCACCTATCGGTGTGTTCCGACAGCTGCACTTGAGAGCCAGTTCCCATCTAGGCTTTGTGTGCTTACCACCTTCGGCCACATCATCACTTACCATGGTGAGATTGTGGTCAAACAGAAGCTTATCCAGAATAAAAAAACAAAATCTAATCAAATGTAAAACGTTTAGTTTTTTAATACTCGTTTTATGTATTTTATTTTAAAACACGTCAAATGTACTGAACATTTGTTTTATATTTAAGTTTTTGAGACAATAAGGTTGTCATTTTGTTGGGATGCTAAGCATTGAATTTTCATTATAATAAAACGTTTAATGGCACTGAAAATTTGTATCAATAATGATATTTGGTTTCTTTATTTATTACCTTGAAAGTTTAAAACACTTAGTTTTGAATTGGTTTATTTTTTATTCATATCACTTTACTTGATTTTTAATATGATAAATTGTTAATACGACATAATATGGCTTAGGTTTATTACTGGAATATGAAAAGCATGTATATTTTTATATAATAGAAAAAAAAACGATTTTTTTCGCAGAAATCGATTATTTATTTTTATAAAAATCGATTTTTGACAAATCGATTAATATTGGATAAAAAATAATCAATTTTATTTAATCGATTATTTTCCATCAATCTCAATCCCTAATTTGACAATAAACTAGTTTTTTTTTTTTTTTAGTTTGATTGACGTTCGTTAGCAGTGTTGCCAGATGTTTTTGATGAGCGATCGTACATTGGCATGGGCTCAGTGGCATGGAAAACATTGTGAAAAAAAATCGTACATATTTTTTTTTAGATTTATTCAACAAAATGAATATTACTACGTTTTTTACAATATTTGATTATTCATCAAATTAAGCGATTCAGTTCGTCAGTTCTGCTTCATAATTTTCACCGCACGCTTATAATGCTGTTTTGAGATCAATAGCATTTGCGGCACTTGAGTTGATTCACCGGCAGTGAATACCTAGTTAAGGCGATTTGCACACTGCACCACTCCACGCAGCGTAGTGCGGGAGTGCGTGTTCTAACGTTGCTTGTAAGTATCTCCATTTGTATAGAAAACACGCACAGTCACACGCAGAAATGCCCACTTGGTGGTTACGTAACGTTTAACTAGGGGGGAGGGGGTACAGAAAAACGTCACGGCACGTTACATGGGGGCGGGAGGGGGGGGAGGACTTCTTTAGAAGATGTGGAGTCTGAATAGAGCAGGAAGAATGAAATTTAAAAAAAAAGTGACATTAAGACACACTAAACAATTTTATTAAGTTTAAATATCTTTCCATTCACCCATTCAAATATTAAATTTCGACTTAGTGTTATTATATCAAATTTTGAGTCGGAAGCTGTGAAGATAGCTCAATGAAATTTACAGGATACATAGCTGATAAAATGGACACGTTTTTTAAATTGGTTTGAAAGAAAAAAGTTGTGTAACTTTTATTATTAAAATGTCCTCAAACATTTTAGATAAAATCTGAATTTCCACTTTCTTGCAAATTGCTTTTTTTTTAAAGCTTAATGGTCACAATTCTGGAAACAAATGTTTGTGCATCTACTAGGTCTATTATTCAGGTAATTAATAAAAAAAGCTCAGACCTGTATCTCAACTACTCGCGTGACTGCGACAAAAAATGTATTGAAAATCGGAATTGGGTAAAAAAAAATTAAAGACGTTATAGCTCGTAAATTACGAAAAATCGCGGAACATACATGGAGTGATACGGGTACTTCTAAAGGTGCTCTACCTCTGGGCTTCCGCTTGACACTATTTTCTGGGACACCCTGTATATATATACTATATATATATATATAAATAGAAATGAAAATATCTGGCTTGCTTTCTATAAGAGAGAGAGAGAGACAGACAGAGAAATTGTCGTGACAATGTTTCGTAAGATTTTTTCCCGCCTAGCCCCCTTTCATAACGCGCGATAAGGAACTTCGTTCCAAAAATATGGTAAGAATCCTATCATATGCCTGTCTTCAACTAGCTCAGCCCCACAACATTCAGTGGGGCTGTTATGTGTTTAAATCAGTTTAAATCGTGAAAACGGTTTGTTAAAACAGTAAAGAGTAAAGCGAATAAAACCAATTTTGCCATTGTAATATTTCTATTGATTTAGAGGCTATTTTCAAGGTTGAAATTGATTCAAATAAGTTACGTAATAGCCTTACAGAAATCGGTTGGATAAATTAACGTCCTCAATAATAAGAGGGTAATCACCGACTAGTGCGGGAGTACTCAGTCGGTGTGTAGTGATGGGCAAATAACATTTGTTACTGCTTCTATTAATATGTACTTTATTTACAACACATGTACAAAATATACAAACAAATGTACAACTATAATATATAAAAAACTTCTTCGAGGCTGTCGCTGCGCATAGGTCCGAGGGGGTCTGAAGCTCGTCGTTTCACAGGTATTTTATGTAAAAAATTAATCAAGGCCCCGGGTGACCAGCAGGCTGGCAGCGTTTCCTCTTTGGATGGCCAAGCTGATGTGTTGGCGGAAAAAGCTCCCCGCCCGCCGGTCACCCGAGGCCTTGATTAATTTTTTACATAAAATACCTGTGAAACGACGAGCTTCAGACCCCCTCGTACCTATGGTCTCAACCGCAAAAGGCATAAATTGATAATTTGGGCCAAAACTGGCGTATTTTTTAAATTTTGAATTTTCCGCACCTTTCGTAGCCGTTGCCGCGGCTTTACAAGTCACCGGTAAGTGAGATGGCGCAAGTAAACAAAAACTATATTACTGCTTCTTGGTTTGTTAAAGTACGGACTTTCAAAATCTTCGAAAAATCGTATAAATCAAATATGATTTCGGTGATTTGATCGTATATTAGTATAATGGGCTAAAAATCGTATCGTACACGATTTCAATCTTATTTATATGATTAGTTCGTTAAGGTTTTAAATGGAATCGGTATGCAAGCTTGTCGGTTTCTGGTAGATTTTATAGTAAGTAAATCTATAACATAGGTATATACATATATTATTATGTAAGCTTCATGATTATTTAAAATATAAATTAAATATATATTTCAAGGTACTGATATTTTTTTTTTTTCGTTTGAAATCGTAAGTAAATTCAATAATTAAAAAAGTCACTTGCCGTGCTGCACGGCACTGCAATTATTTAATTTACATATTTTTTTTATTTTTTCATTTAATTTAAATTTGAAGCCATTTAATTTATATTTGAAAAAGCATAAAGCTTACATAATAATATATATATATCGAATAATTCTAGCCTCTATTCGATCATGATGTTTCTAATCAAAAATATCTTCGGAAGATTCCATTTTCTTTTTGTAATTATAAAAAAAACAAAAACTATTTTTCTCGAGTAGTCATGAGTAGGTCTAGCCCAAGATTTATGATAGAACCTGGATAGGACCCTCTCCATACCTACTTGAAGCAAATACCTATCAATTGCGAAAAAGAGGAAGATAACAACTACGTTGGAACATCTTCTCTTTCTTTCATTCAGGGTAAGTAGGGTTAGAAAGAGAGATTGGTATACATAATTCTTGGCCTTTGGTGCCCGCTTATCGTTGAATTTTGGGACACCGTGTAAAAAATCTGGTAACATAATTTAGGAGTTTGACATTTGCACCTGTCAAATTACTATATCGGTAAAAAATGACTTTATTTATTGGATGTAACTTTTTTACTCGGAACAATAACTATTGTTCCGAGCTTTTTTACATGAATTATATACTTTTATCTTACTTCTGACACAATAGGACTTAATAGGACGATTTTTGTCATTTTTTGACCCTATGTAAGAAAAAAATAGAATCGGCCGACCCCCTCCCTCCGCTTTAATATTTATTACTAATTAGGAATCTTAGGGAAAAAATGAATACTCGTTTGGTTTGTTTTAGTTTTTGTTTTTCAAAGAAACAACTTTTAGGACCGTTTGTTTTGTAGGTTCTATTAATTTTTGTGTTTTGGTAATAATCGGTTTTATCGTAAAATCGTTTAAGTCCTATAGGACGCAACCGAGCGCGCGCGTCCGCACCTTCTCTAATTTAGTATATTTTGTAAGTGAGTTTATGTAGTTTGCCTGCTTTTTTATTCCGTCATGCCAATTATTGCCACAACCATACTTAGCTTTTGTCACTACGTTTTAGCTTTTGTATTTTTCTTTTATTTGATGGTAGTAATATTTGACAGATAATATGGCAATAATTTAACGGCGGAAGTTGCCATTTCTTTCTATGACGTCATGGGCGGAGTTTAGTTGAAGATCGAATTCGGATTCGGTTGGCGGGCGCGGCCATCTTGGTGAATTAGTGACCTGGCGATTCGGTTATAGTTAGTGAAAAATCATTTGTCATCCACAATGTCGGAAAGGGAAGATAATGTGTATAAAGCTAAGTTAGCCGAGCAGGCTGAGCGCTACGATGGTGAGTACATATTTCTGTTATACCTCCCCGTATTAGGATGGAAATTCCATCGTATTTTCGCCGACAGTTGAAAGACGATTTGATGATAGTCAGGAAAATTTCTAGACCAAATTACCTGGTATACCTTAGAATAGAGTCTTTTTTGGGAGAAAGTTGTGTAATACATACATTTCATTACGTTTTATTAGCGTACTAACAAATCAATGGCATTCGTTAGGCTTGGTCAGCGATCGATGCGTCATCCGCCGGTGGGATGTCCTTTACGTTTTTCACAATGATAATTTTGCTGAAAATGTAGCTAGGAATACTTATTACGTTCTCCATCGCGTAATGACATGATTTTTAGTTGTGAAATCTTTAAATTTTAGGTATTTCAGGTGGAATGAAGCATTAGAACACGGAAAAAATTGTCCCCTATTCTTCCCTGGGAAGTAAAACTGCGATCGATGTCGTCGGACTCGTTCATGCATATCGTACCTTGGACAAATCTCTCGATTAGACTTAGTGGAATGTTCTGGGCTAAAGCAGCGAGTATTATGTCGCCTCAGATTTCACCTATTGTTCACATTTTAGAGTCTAGGGAACTATTATACCTGCGTACTTTCTAAGCTGAACATGTTATGTCGACACTTAGTTCATTATTCAGAATATATCGGGATTTCGTCAAGAAGTCACCAATTCTTATATCAAATGAGTTTTCATAAGAGCTGCGTAGTGAAGGTCAATGACCTTTGTCATAATTATCATTGAAAATTAACTGTTTCTTGTTGTATCTTATCAATTTATCGCACATTTCAATCAATAATCTTGGATTTCAAAAATCTTATTGACCTGTACATAAACTCAATAATGAATGTGTCCTTCCACAACCTCACCATTATAAAGGACATATAATGCATTTACAATAGTAAATCTAATACTAATTATAATTTACATAGTAATGTAAGGACTAAATGGTTTCCATTCAAATAACCTTGGAGAATTTGCCCATTATCTAAATCTTGCCCATGATATCTGTTTCCTCATAAACTCCCACACTACCTGCAAGTTGGTAATACCAGCTCATCTGTCATAAAGAAATGAACAATCTTTCTACACACATGAATCATGGTGTGGCCACACCCATGCCATTGCATTATTAAAAAAAAGAAAAACTCATTCTTGTCTAACAGCTTACAAGTAACAAATAATTATATTATCCTACCTTTAGAAAGATATTCATCTAAAATAATGCAATTATTTTTAACCTAACACAATTTAGGGGTAAATTGGAATAAATCTTAGGCTTATATTCAATAGTTATACCTATATTGGTTGCTATAATCAGCTGTCACTTCTTGGAAAATATTGAATTATGCACATCGATCAAGGCTTTTTATATCCATGTTACATTATTAAATTGCCAGAACACTGAAGTTATTGTAGTCCAAATATATTATTTACAAAAAAGAGATCACCTCAACTAATACTTGTAATTTTTTTTAATTAATGTTATTCATGACCATAGATACAAAGTCTTTCAGTTGCATACATTTTTTCAGTTTTAATTTCTTCTTTTATGTTATAGTCACATTCACTGTTATGTCTAGTCCTCGTCTGTACATGTCCAGTCAGGTTTTAGTTAATTGGTGGCTGTTCCACTAAAACATTCATAGACTTTTTGGGACTACTTGAAAAGTCACTATACACACTTTCATTTCACTACACTTCATCTGTGTACTTAGATTCATCTTTATTGGACAAAACACCACCAATATTATTCAATTAAACTCAAAATACACAAATTTTATGAAAATTAAAAATGCAATGTCACTTTGCAAGTTCCCGCCAAAAAGTCTACTTATGTCAATGATTTTAGTATTGCCATGCTGTTAATAACTTAAATCAATATCTAATTTATTTTATGCCTACTTAGTGTGGGGTGCGAATAACCCTTTAATTACACTTTCCAGTTAGGTAGTTATTAGAAATGATATAATGATGTCATCAAAATCAGTTTAGTGTCAAGGCAAGAACAATGACCACATGCTAGACATCTGTTTTCACTTTCACACATTAAATCTGAAATAAGTCTTTCTAACAAAGAAGATAGAATATTTAGGTATCTTACTTACTACTCATTTACAATACAATGATAAGATATTTGTGTGCAATGTCCCTGAAGTGTGGGAATGATAAATCAAACAAATTTTATCAATTCATAGCATTTTAGCTAACTTTACACATGTACACAGTTTCTTTGACTTCAATCCAAGACTGTCTTGAAATATGTCAATGCAATCTCAGTTAATCTTTAACTTATACAGTAAGCCATGTACATTTCTGCATAAAACTTAACTATCTAGGTACCTGCCAATTCTTAAGTCCCTGCAGTATTCTGAGGTCTAATACATCTATCTTAACTCCATTATAAATGTCAAATTAATAACTCCCTTGGGCAGCTCTGTAGCATCTCTTTCCGAGTTACCTCTGAGCAATCAATGTAGCACTGAACATTGAAATTAATTTATCTAGATCACTGTTGTCTATCAAAAACTGATATTAATAGTTTGAACTGGCTTATTGTGGACAAGTTTTATTATGTTGCTGATTAATTCAACTTATTTTAATCTGTTATGTTAAAATAAGGTTTGATTAAAGTTTTATGGGGACTATTATTATAGTATACTTTGAAATCAAGCAGTTAGACAGAATTTCTTATATCCTTTTTTGTTATTCTGGATAAGCTTGTGTTTGACCACAATCTCACCATGGTTAGAGATGATGTGCCCGATGGTGGTAAGCACACAAAGCCTAGATTGAAACTGGCTCTCAAGTGCAGCTGTCGGAACACACCAATACGTGCTTGGCGACAGATTTTCAACTTGAGGGTGGTAGCCAGCCAGCTGGGTACTACAAAGTACATACCCTAACACCATGCTATGGTTTCCGCACGATATTTTCCTTCACCGAAAGCTCGAGTCTCATTGTAGGATTCGAACCCACGAATTTCGCCGCGGTATCCGAAGTCACTGCCACTGAGCTATCATCGCCTTAAATCGTTTTTACTTTTTGTTTAGTAAGAGACACCAAAATTATGAATCTGTAACATAACCTAGCTTATATTTTGAACAGGGCTGCATTTAATCATCACCAATGCTGTCCCTAAAGGTGTTAGTCTAGGAGGAATATAGGGGCAACTGCTGGAACAGGTTCCTATTGAATGAATTGGAAATCCTATTGTGGTAATAGTACAGCTTAGAGCAGATACTACAAAAACAGTCTAATGATAAGCAATATTAGCTCAGTAGTAGTTTCGATACCGCGGCGAAGGTCGTGGGTTCGAATCCTACAATATGTTTGGGTTTGGTTAAGGACAACATCGTGATGAACTCAGGTTGGTAGGGTACTTTGTAGTACTTGACTGGCTGGCTACTACCTCATGTTGAAAAATCTGTTACCACCTGTTGGTGGTTTCCGGCAGTTGCACTTGACAGACAGATACCTTCAAGGTCTTGTAATAAGGTGTACAATACAATGGCAATCCCAGTGGTTGCTTTAACAGCAAGTTAGTAATTAGTCTATCAAGTTCAAGTGCTATGTTCAGCACCTCTCAAATAATGAATGATAACATAAATTGATATAAAACGTGTATCAATTTACAGAAATGGTGGAAGCGATGAAGAACGTGGCCTCGCGCAACGTGTCTGACAATGAACTAACAGTGGAGGAGCGGAACCTCCTCTCAGTCGCCTACAAGAACGTTATAGGCGCCCGCCGAGCCTCCTGGAGGATTATCTCCTCCATAGAACAGAAGGAAGAAACTAAAGTAAGTGCCTCAATCCTGCCCTGCTTATTTATAGGATTCCTTTTGGAGCTCTAGAATTATTTGGTACTTGATTTCTTTAGGATAAATTAAAGGTAAGAATAGATTATTGATACTTGATATATGTTGAATCTTCTTAGCTAGTAGTAATGGAGTCAGTCTATTTAGTTTTGCCCCAAGGAGAGGTTTTTTTTATATAACATGTTATAACCAGGCAGACGGGTCACCTGATGGTAAGTGAATATTGACGCCTATAGACATTAGCAATACTAGGGGGATTGCCAATGTGTTGTTGACCTTTTTACATCTTCTTTCTGGCGAGCAACAGGCGGCAAGCTCTATTTCAACTTTGAGAGCCAATCGAGTGCTACAAAATACCCTACCACCATGCTGTGGTTTCCTTCACCGAAGGCTCATTGTAGATTCGAACCCACGTCCTTCGCCGCAGTATCCGTCGTCATTATCACTGAGCTATCATCGCCTTAAGACTTATGAAAGTCAAAGCCAAAGCTACTATCTGTTCGGAAGTCACCTTTCCAATGTGAAGAAACGTCGAATTTAACCAAATACAATTCCAGCAAATTGCATCTCGAAGAATGTATTTAGAGGAAAATGAACTGTAATTTAGTTTTTTTTACGTGTCAGTGTTACGACACGGCATTCGGTAGGTACAAAAACTGCGAGGCTAGGAGTCTCCGTAATCCACCGTGTAATGAGGAAAATGAGTCACACCTTCTATTATCTCATTACTTGGGTCTTGGGCAAATGGTCGGGCTTTTGTAAACGTTGACACATATAATATACGTGACGTTTTGTCGGTCTTCGGGTCACATGGGTTGGTTGGAATTTCGTTGATTATACCAGATTCACAGTCATAAAAAAAAAAGTTAATGCTTAACTGCTTAGTGATGTTAGATCACTTAAAACTAATATATTACAAGTTAGTGGTAAAATGCTTTTTTATCGTTTTAGGCTAAATGTTGTTTGACGTGGATTATTACTAGTTGTGTTTGACCACACGGTAAGTTATGATGTGGCCGAAGATGGTAAGCACACAAAGCCTAGATGGGAACTGGCTCTCCAGTGCAGCTGTCGGAACACACCGATAGGTGTTTGGCGACAGATTTTCAAGTTGAAGGTCGTTAGTATTAGATATGAATGATTTCATGTGTTTAAATAACAAATACGTATTATCTTAATTCTTTAGTATGTAGCCACGTTTCTATAGTAATACATAATTATATTGAAAAATCACAACATAACCAACAAAACGAAGTATCTTCGTAATCAAATATGTCAAAAACTACATAGGTCAAAAAATATTAATAAAATGTATTTTTTCTATCGATCCAGAGGAAACCCTCCGTGGTCGTCACCCGTTATATCCCCTGTTACGTAAGCGAATATACAATCGCAATTTTATACGGCAGCGTGTTTTGTACCAAACATGTACGTGCGCGCCCTCTTCTGTCCCCCGCGGTTACACCTGCGTTGCAGTAGGATCTTATCTTTCCCGCGGGATAAAAAGTATCTCTTATTCCAGGATATAAACCATTTATGTGCTAAGTTTCATCAAGATCGGTTTAGTTTAGTAGTTTCGGAGTTTATTGCAGACTAACATCCAGACACGGGAATTTTATATCTATACTAATATTGTAAAGAGGAATGATTTGATTGTTTGTTTGCATTGAGTAGGCTCTGAAATTACTGGACCGATTTTAAAAATTCTTTCACCATTAGAAAGCTACATTATCCCTGATGAACATAGGCTATATAGAATAGATAGATAAATAGGCTAGAAAAAGAAACAGATATACAACAGCTAGCTGAAATATAAAAAGCGAATTTCTCTCTTATCAAAAATTTACTCTAGGTTCAGTGTTAAACAGGTAGGTCATTAGGTCAGGGGTTCAAGTTTCGGTCAGGTAAAGGTTACGATGTTCGCTCCGTGTTATCTTTGTACGTACTATCTATAATAATAATAATAATATATTTAATCATCTCATCACAACACAACAGTAGGATTAACAAAAGAGAAAAAGAAAAAACAAGAAAAGAAAAGCAAAAATGAAATATTATCTTATGTATAAAGAAAAATTAAATTAAATAAAATGTGTGTAGTGTACCTACTGTGTGTGTGAGATTTGTTCATTTCACGTATAGCTAATGCTATGGTAATGCTATCTATGTAAGTACATGCAGTTAAATTAATGGGTAGACATACCCCGCAGGTTTTAGTTGCGGATTGAATAAAGCATGAGAAAGAAAGAAAGAAAAATAATATTATTAATGCGCGCCATTCGACGCAAACCAAATACATAACAATAAAAAAAAATGATAATGTAACTACAAAACAAATTGAACAATATTGTTGGAGATTTGTGCGTCGTATGTGCGCAATAATATGGGTCATTGCTCAGCATAATACTGAGACTTAGACGAACCTAATGTCTGCAGCGCTGATTTTCAGCAATAACCGATGAGCGACGATTCCCACTGCCCTATGATGTGTTCTTTCACTAAAAGCGAATGCTCGCTGTAGGTTTCGCACGACCTGTCACTGTATCTGACGTCACTACCGTCTACCAATATCATCGCAAATTATAAAGCACTAGTTTTCCGCCCGCGTTCCCAAGGGATTTTCTTTTCCCGGGATAAAAAGTATCCTATGTCCTTCCAAGGTTCCATCTATCTCTATACCAAATTTCATCTAAATCGGTTCAGCGGTTTAAGCGCAAAGAGGTAACAGACAGATAGATAGACACACTTTTGCATTTATAATACTAGTATGGATTTAATGGTGTTTTTGGTCTTATTCCACCTCGTAAGGATTTGTGGCTCAACAATTGATTGGTTTATAACCATAATTTTACCATGGTTGTTATGTGGTCAAAAGTGGTAAGCTCACAAAGTGTACGGGTAACTTCAACATAAAAGATTTAACTGTATAGGCGTATAGTAATAATTAATTATTTTGTTACTCTTCTGATCAACAGGTCCTATTTGATCCAATTTCATGATGCCAAAGTTCTTGATAGCTTCTTAAAACTTATCTCGTTCTGTTAATTTCGAAATAGACTGTCTATCGGATCTTATCGGCTACCTGGGAAACTGGTCCATGTTATTTTCTAACAAGCGTCATCGATTGATATTTATTCGTTTCCCAATTAAGGCACGCTTTTATGTTTAAAAAAAGAACTTCCAAAATTCGCAGACGTAGCAATCACGAAGTTTGTTTAACTTGTACGTGTTTTGGCGGTTGGTAATAATATTCAGCATTACCGAGAAATCTTATCAAGGGCACTGTTTTTTTTACAACCGTCTGTTTGTAGTCACAAGTTTTAATAGTTAGCCGTTAGTGAGTGACGTCACTTCACCTTAAACACTACAGTGCACTTTCAGTCCTTTGTGCGCGTGGAGATGTCATCATAGGGTTTTTTTTTTTATTGTGGATAAGCTTGTGTTTGACTACAATCTCACCATGGTAAGTGATGATGTGGCCGAAAGTGGTAAGCACACAAAGCCTAGATGGGAACTGGTTCTCAAGTGCAACTGTCGGAACACACCGATAGGTGCTTGGCGACAGATTTTCAACTTGAGGGTGGTAGCCAGCCAGTCGGGTACTACAAAGTACCCTACCACCGTGCAAACTGACAGACATATCAATTCGGCTTTTATTATTAAATGTCAAAACGATAGTTTATACTGAGTTTTTTATGAAATAAATTGTGACGTCATCAATATACACCATCAAAAGACCTACTCTTTATCGTTAAATTATTGGTAATAAAAAATCATAAAGAGGCGGAATTTTACAACGTTTTCGATATTTTCGATATTTTTTAGATGTTTTATACACTAGTTAGTTATTTTTTAGATGTTTTATACACTAGTTAGTTATTTTTTAGATGTTTTATACACTAGTTAGTTATTTTTTAGATGTTTTATACACTAGTTAGTTATTTTTTAGATGTTTTATACACTAGTTAGTTATTTTTTAGATGTTTTATACACTAGTTAGTTATTTTTTCTTGAATATAGGCATCATCCCTATTTGTAAAAGTTCAAGTTTTGCGCGGTGGTTGGGTACCACCCTCAAGTTGAAAATCTATCGCCAAGCACCTGTTGATGTGTTCCGGCAGTTGCACTTGAGAGCCAGTTGCCCTGAAGTTTTACAATACATTGGCAATCCCGCGGGTGACCCGCCTACCTAATTGACACTGATGGCATTAAAAAAAAACATTGTTCTTAAGTATACCAAGTAATATATATGTATATACTAACTCTTTTTTTTATTCAATGTCTGTTGTCTTTGCGTACTTCCAGCCGGTTGATTTAATCGACTCAATCGATTAAACGATTTAATTAGTAATCGATCATCGTCCACTTAATAGAGACGTTTAATTGCTATGCAATATTGATTTTAATGTCTGAGTGAAGTCGTCCTATTAGAGATTAATAGCTTGGTATTAGAATTTTGGATATCTCTATGTATTTATTTTAGTCACGTTAAATAATAAATTTGGTTTTGTCATGTCAGAAGCGTGGTCGCCTACTATTCTATAAAGACTCCATGCATAGAGAAGGTTTTTTTTAAATTAATTTCGTCAAAAATATCAAAAATAAAAGTAAATAAGCTAAATTGTAGAATCAAAATGTACTCAAAGGATAGTTTTCAGAATTGCGAAATGCGAACCACGTCATGCGAATACACGAAAAAACGCCCTAATCTTTATCGACTTTGAATCTAATAACTTTATAAGCTTGTAGCTCTTTAACTAATAAATTAATTGGTATTTAAAATAAGATTAACGATTTTTCATAGAAGTATTTTATTTAAAGAGTGGCTTCTAAAATTCAGTTATACAGGTAAATCACGTACACAGATAATTAGGTCAAGTGTGCTATATCTATATCTGCTGTACAAAGGCCATTAGATTTTCATTGAAATGCTTCATCGATTTTATATTGTAGTCGTAATGTAGTACAGTGTGATGACGGTCTAAGCGCAAAGGTCAACTTGATGGTATATTTGCATATCGTGTATGGGTTTTTATCGTCAAGTATTCGCAGATAGTACTAATTAAAGAGAGCAAAGCTGTCTCAAATTGTGTTGGGTAATACTAGTATTTTTTTTATGTAAAGCTATGTACAAAAGGCAATAAAATTTTACGACTCATACCTGCTAGCCAAAATATATCTTGAGGCATGTTTACCGTCGGAGCGTTCGAATGCTATTAGATTAAAAGAGTACCCAAATGTTCGAGGGGGCTCTCATTCGGTAAGGTCATTTTCGATTCTATCTAAGCCCACAAAACCTCGATGTGAACTAACTCACCTCATGTGGCTACAGATGTTCTCCTTGACGGTGAAAGCTAGGCTAAGCTCACGATGTTTTCCTTCACTGATAACTCAAATTTCTATCCCAAAAGCCATATCGACGCCAGTACCACGTATCATTCACATAAATTTTAAGGCGATGATAGCTCAGTGGTAAGTGATGTCGGATACCGCGGCGAAGGTCGTGGGTTCGAATCCTTACAATGAGCTTGAGCTTTCAGTGAAGGAAAACATCGTGAGGAAACCACAGCACGGTGGTAGGGTACTTTGTAGTACTCGACTGGCTGGCTACCACCCTCAAGTTGAAAATCTGTCGCCAAGCACCTGTTGGTGTGTTCCGGCAATTGCACTTGAGAGCCAGTTCGCCTTAATAAGGTGTACAACACATTAGCAATCCCCTGGTATTGCCAATGTCTATAGGCGACGGTTGTCACTTACCATCAGGTGACCCGCCTGCCTCGTTGTCACTTGTGACATAAAAAAAAAACCCAAGCCATTACTTACTATAAAAAGGTGTATTTTTATTAATAGGGTCCACATGCTGCCACATGAATCTTTTAACCTATATTTTTTTATGTGAGAAGTTTGACTAGCAGGCAGGTCACCTGATGGTATGTAACTACCATCGCCTGTAGACTTTAGCAGTCAGTCTAGGAGAATAGCCAATGGTAACTGGCTCTCAAGTACAACTTCTGGAGCTAGCCACGCTAGTACTAAAAACGGCCCTGTTACAGTGCTCGTAAAACGTAGTATGTATTCCATACGTCATCATTACTCAAATGTTTGATAGCGTAAGTACACTTGATAAATGTTCCTGTATCTATACTACATCGTTATTTGATCTAGCACCAACCAATGATGTAAGTAAAAATCTGTAGATAGGTTAGCGAGCGGTAGGCTAAAGCCTGTTTTATTAGAAAACTTTGACATGTCGCGTCGCCGGCGTCCACGGATCCACTTCACGTACCGAGCAATAAAAAGTGAGCCAAAACAACCACAAAATTCCGTCGTGTGTTATGAGATATCGTAATCTAGTGTGATGTTGCAATATTATGTTTGTGAAGATCGAACGTTGTGTAGGTAACCTATCTACACCTAATTTATAATATCATTGTCTGGTACAATGTTTTTTAACGTATTATCTATAATCATCGTTTACTAGGACTTGTCTCATTAGAGAGAAACAATGTTTTTGTTTCGTCTGTCGTATTTGAACTGTAATTTTATGTATGATGTAATAAACCGGAGATGGATACACCACAACGACAAAAGGTTCTTCAATATTGGCATAACAAAACTTCTATCTATATCAGCAACACATAATACCCCTGATATTCCAAAAGTTCGTAGGTGGCGGTGATTGCTTACCATCAGGTGGTTGTTTGCATCCAATGCTATGCTTCCATACTAGTGTCATTAATGCGAAAGCATGACTGCTTAGTTTTAACGGATTTGTATTACCCGACTGGCTGGCTACCACCCTCAAGTTCAATCTGCCGCCTAGCACCTATCCGTGAGTTCCGACGGCTGCACTTGAAAGCCAGTTCCCATATAGGCTTTGTTTACCACTTTCGGCCACATCATCATCATGTTGAGATTAGCTTATACTAAAGTAAAAAAAAGGTAAACCCGATAGAACTAGGATCTACATCTAAAATACGTGTAAAAAGTGGTACGCATTCCGTGATAAAGATCCACGCGGAAGTAGTCCCGGGGAAAATATAGTCATTAATAATTCAACCGTCGTACTGTACGTACATGCATGCTGCGTAAAAAGGCGTCTAGTCTTAAAACTAGACCCTGCGTTGGCACAGTTGGCTCAGCCCGAGGGAAGGACACCGGCACTGAGTTAGGCTGAGACTCCACCAAAGCTGAGCGGAGATGTTTTTAAACAACCAATAGAATAGCTGAGCGGTGACGAGATGGGTGAATAACGAAATTCTATTGGTTGTTTAAAACACATCTCCGCTCCGCTCGGCTCCGCTCAGCTTTGGTGGAGTCTCAGCCTTAGGCGTGGCTCACGTTATACGCACCATTCTGTCTTGTGTAATACTGTTTATTCTGTCGCCAGGCAGTTACGTATTTGTTTCATGGAAATTATACGTTAGAATTACCTATCTGAAACTAGTAGGTTTTTATAACTGTAGGTTAAGTTTCTACCTTATAAAAATCTTATAAGGTAGAAACTAAGCTTTAGGCAGAAATTGGTATATTTTCACGTTAGTCAAAGTTTAAAACATTTATTCAGTTTAGTCCCTAGAGCACTTATGAAGGTAGAATTACAGAAGTTACCACCGGTTCGGAAGTCAGCCTTCAACTGAGAAGAACCGGCAAGAAACTGAGTTAAATGTTAATTCTGAATGTTTGAAGAGAGAATGGATGACGGGTACCTCGTTTTGGTGTTTTCGCGTACGGTTGTTTTCTTCCATTCACAATTTACTCGTAATCATGGCAAATAACAATAGAAAATAAAATAATGTAAATTTGACTTTGATAATCCTCCTAGGGCCTAATGAGTATACAAACGTCCAACTCTTTTACTATTCATATAATTCCCGAGAAGCAAGACAAGTAGGTAGCAACTAAGCGAATTAGCACTCAATTAAAATTATAAATAGCCACGCGATACATTCTGCGCATTATTCGATATTTCTCTATACGTTCAGTGTCGCTCGATGCGAGCTGACGTCCAAATGTTTGTGCATAATAAGCCGATAACTTTAGCTGTGAAATGAGCGAGACGGCCGTTTTTCATTTACACATTATCGATCCCGGTTGCTGTAGACAGGTACCTGCCGGGGAAAATTACATGACATTCCTTTGACTAGACTCATTAACTACGGTAGGAAGTAAAGTATAAATTAATAGCGTTTGTTATTCACTAATTCAGTCATAATTAAATTCTATAGATTACTATTTTATTTATTTACACGCAAATTACCGCCATTACACGCAAATATTGTCAGTGAGATAATTATTGAATGTAATAGCTGTAAGTTGTTTTTGAAAAGAGTAATTGCTGAGTTTATTGCCGGCTCTTTCAGCAAAAACAACCTTACGAATCGAGCATTTAGAGTCTGACTATTCATAAGGGCCTGTGAAGGCCTATTTGGATGAATAAATATTTCAATTCATTTCCTGCGGTTTTCGTTACTTTCGTATTAAATATTAGTATGGATAGGGCTGCATGATCCAGTTAAATTTTGCAATACATTCTAGTACCTATAGAGTGCAGGAAATAAATCTTAAGCGCGTACCCACCCTTGCGAGGTCGGCGGGTCGATGGTTCTAGACGTGCAATCACGTTATCTTTGTCGCTAGGCAAAGCGTTTCGCTGTCTAGGAGAGTTCGAGCTAAGTCTAGCTTTATAGTTCATATTTAATAGTAAACTAATTATACGACATCGCAAGTTGGTGTCAGCTGATATTATTTGCATAGCTACTCCTCGTCTCGCGTAAATAGGATTTTATATTCGTTTACAAGCTAAATTACGTTACGAATTCATAACATCAATATTAATAACGAGTTTAGTATCTTTCCATTCTATGTTAAACGAAAGGCTACCACTCACTTAATTCAACGGATTTATTTAAATGAGATCCATTTTCATAATAAATTCAAATACGTCGATAGAATAACACCTAAACGAGTTATATATACATATGACGTACTTATGATACGTATTACGTCATGCTTTTATATAGTTGGGAGCGAATAGGAGCAGTTTTTGTGGGGAAACTATATTATGCGTTTATATAATAAAAGCTTGGTCGAAAGGGTCGAAAACAACAATACTTCCAGTGACGTAACAGATTGTGGCTTAGAATAGGATCAAATGGGCCAACTTCCCGTGTCGTTAGACATTACATGGCCAACTTAGTCTAGATTTTACACAAAGACCAAGATGGAGAGCAACTTGGCTCTACTTACTGTGCATGTGAACGAAAATATATTTTTATGTCGAAGAAGATTCAGACAAGCAAGGTGATGGATCACCTGATGGTATGCGACTACCGACGTCTATAGGGATTAGCGATGTATTGAAGGTTGGCTCTCAAGTGCAACTGCCGGAACACACAGATAGATGCTTTGCGACAGATCAACTTGAGGGTGGTAGGCAGCCAGTCGAGTACCCTACTTACCTTGCAAAATACAACTAACCGAAAATAGCGATGAAACAATAATCGTCCATGTTGGAGTATTGTAACTAATCGACGGGCCGGTTGGTGTGGTTGGTTAACACACTACCTATCACGCCGCAGGTCGTGGGTTCGATTCACATCCAGGACAGACATTTGTGTGCATGAACATGTCTGTTTGTTCTGAGTCTGGGTGTAATTATCTATTTAAGTATGTATTTACAAAAAAAAACAGTATGCGTAGTATATCAGTCAATAAAATAAGAAGTATTATCTAATAAGTGTCGTGTATTGTATTGTTTAGGGCGCAGAGGACAAACTGAACATGATCAGGGCGTACCGCAGCCAGGTGGAGAAGGAACTTCGCGACATCTGCTCAGACATCCTCAGCGTACTCGACAAACACTTAATCCCCAGCTCACAGACCGGCGAATCTAAAGTTTTCTATTACAAAATGAAGGTAAGCCTATTTATTATGTTGATTACTAGCTGTCCCACGCGGTTTTACCCGCTTTACCTGCTATAATAACTATCCTATGTTTTACTCCAGCATATGATCTACCTGCGTGCCAAGTTTCATCGAAATCCGTTCACCCTGTTTAGTGTGATTGAAAATAAATACACAAACTTTCAAATTCCCACAAATATTATAAATGTGAAAGTTTGGATGGATGTATGTTTGTTACTCAAACACGCCACAACGGCTGAACGGATCTGGATGAAATTTGTCACAGAGATAGATTATAGCCTGGAATAGAACATAGGCTACTTTTTATCCCGGGAAAAGATAAGATCCCTAGTTTATAATGAGTAGGATTTTGTACATTATAACAGAAAATTATGATTTCAATGCACGTCCAATTATATTCAATTATATCCTGCTCTTTTCATAATGTGTCATTGCATATCTAGTCAACTCAACACATACCACGCCCAAATTAATGAATATATTAAATTCATATTTGGCTTGTGAAAGTGTAATTATATGAATAATTTTACATGACTAGTTTCTTAATAATTATATTAGAAATGAAAACTGACACGAAGTCTATAAATAAACAAAATTCTGTATTTCCTGTGGGGCTATTACGTAACTTGTTTCAATCAGTTTCAGTCTTGAAAACGCCTCTAAATCAATAGAAATATTACAATGGCAAAAATGGTTTCATACGCAATGAATTACTGTTTGTATATGCAAGAAGCTGTTTTAATAAACCGTTTTCACGATTGAAACAAGTTACCTAATAGCCCCCCCACTGTTTCGGTGGATTGTACTTTCCTCTATTTGTCCGTTGTCATGAGCCCATTTACTCGACGTGTGCATTTACATAGATTATGACTACATTATCATGATACCACCTTATCTACTGATGCCAGATATCTGTGATGCAACTGGCACGCGAAATTACTAAGGCTTGATTAAACTATTGACTGAATTATGGAAAATTGTGGTAAGAAGAATACTTGGTAGTAGTCTTCTATACAAATTATTGATAACATCTAGTACTGTGTGTTTCTTCAAACAAACATGCTTAAATTAGCCATACGATTTTAATACTAGCTGTTCCCCGCGGTTTCACCCGC
The DNA here is from genome assembly GCA_951361185.1 of Ochropacha duplaris. Taxonomy (NCBI): domain Eukaryota; kingdom Metazoa; phylum Arthropoda; class Insecta; order Lepidoptera; family Drepanidae; genus Ochropacha; species Ochropacha duplaris. The sequence continues at coordinate 840,436 of OX592711.1, read as the reverse complement.
ATTCCCGTGGAATCTTATCTTTGGAGCGATTTAGGTGTGAAAAGGTAATAGACAATAGACAGAGTGACAGTTACTGTCACAACTTCACAAGGCTCAGTATAACTACACTACTATGTTGTAGGTAATCAACCAATCCAGGTCCCAGAGAAGAATGTATAGTAATTTTAAAACGGAATCAATTGGGCTAAATAAATCTATACTAATATACTAAGTGTGTCTGTCTGTCTTTTACCTCTTCACGCTTAAACCGCTGAACCGATTTAGATGAAATTTGGTATAGAGATAGATGGAACCTTGGAGAAGGACATATGATACTTGGGAACCTAAACGCACTAATCACAGAAACTACTGGTTCGAATAGAAATAATATTTTAGTGTCGCCATTTATCGAGGAAGGCGGGAACGCGGGTGAAACCACTGGGGACAAATTAGTCCTTAATAAGCATCTAGTGCGGCCGTTAATCTTGTAGCAGGATATTCATTCATCCCCAACAGTGATTAAGAGCCCCGAAGACTTGATGATGTATGAATATTTGCATTGCAGGGTGATTACCACCGGTACCTGGCGGAGTTTGCAACAGGCAACGACCGTAAGGAGGCGGCCGAGAACTCCCTGGTTGCGTACAAGGCCGCCTCCGACATCGCGATGACGGAGCTGCCCCCTACACACCCCATTCGTCTCGGCCTTGCGCTTAACTTCTCAGTAAGTACCCATATCATATACATTATACGTGTACATTTATGTAGATAGATTTATGCACGAACGAGGTGAAATCGTTTTGTTGAGTTAATGCCGCTAGAGTATTAAAAATTGAGTTAAATTGTGGTGCAGTAATTTAACGAATGACGCAAAGTAAATAGGATTTAATTTCGAATGTGTGTTGTGAAAGGGTAAATAAATAAATCATATCACTGTCAAAATTTAATTAAAATGGTTACATACACTGAAAAGATGAGTGTGATTTCAGGTGTTGAATGGTCTGGATTATTTAGATTCAAAACCAAGTTATCCTAATGTATGTCTAGTTACAAAGAGATTTAAGGATAGATATAATAGAGAATCGGCTATCAGAAGAATAGTATAAGTTAAAGGTCTAGTATAAGGAAATAAAATAATGGGAAATACAATATTGTAATAGTATACTAAACATGTCTTGATTGTTGAATCGTATCGTCCGTTTACACGGGTAAATGAAATATTCCATGAATGACTTGAAACATATCAAAATATCTCGGTTGTTTAGCTTGGAGGCACGAACTGCCCGTAGCAGTGACTCAACGTGATGTCATTGAGCAAAGATGTGTCAAAATACACAGATATCGATTCGTACGTCACGAACGTTTGGACGCCATTTTAGATTACCCTGTACGGTAAAAAATGCTATTGAAAAGTTGTGTGCAATGCTATAAACCGTTACATAATGTGTCCTTATCTCTTGGATTTAAACAATAGTATTTTATTTAGCGTCAGATAGTTGTTTATCGTAAATGACTGCTCGCAGGCAAACTTACAAGAGAATTTGTTATGATTGTTAGATAATACGGGACGTATTCATAAAAAAAAATGGCTGATTTTACAACTTTTTTTTGTTCTGGATAGGCTTGTGTTTGACTACAATCTCACTATGGTAAGTGATGATGATGTGGTCGAAGGTGGTAAGCACACAAAGCCTAGATGGAAACTGGCTCCCAAGTGCAGCTGTCGGAACACACCGATAGGTGCTTGGCGACAGATTTCAACTTGAGGGTGGTAGCCAGCCAGTCGGGTACTACAAAGTACCCTACCACCGTGCAACTTGAGTAAATCTAGAGTTCAAAATATCTGACGGAACTCAAACTCAATCTTTATTAAACAAACTCATTACAAGTATTTTTAATTGTCACATGTTTCATATATTTATGTTAAATCTAAACTCTATAACACGGTTCGGAAGGTTGCTTTTGCTGCGAAGAACTGACAATAAGCTCAGCAACGACTCCTTTTAAAAAGGCAACGTAGACCTTCTTTTTCTTGTCCTTATCTCACGCTATGTGTGATCGGCACAACATGTTTTCCCCTTCCACTCCGCTCTATCACTAGTCGTCTCAGTACTCACCTTTCATAATATTACATTTAATAATTATTGATCTAGTCTCACTGATAATATTTGCGTGTGTAGCGGCAACACTTACTAAATTCCAATGGTACATTGCAGGTATTCTACTACGAAATCCTGAACAGTCCGGACCGTGCGTGCCGGCTCGCGAAGGCGGCGTTCGACGACGCGATCGCCGAGCTCGACACTCTCTCCGAGGAGAGCTACAAGGACTCCACACTCATCATGCAGCTGCTGCGGGACAACCTCACCCTCTGGACCTCCGACATGCAGGGCGACGGAGAGTCTGGTATGTACTTTTGTTTTTTTATACCATACCAACTAGGCACCTGATGGTAAGTGACTACCGACGCCAATAGATATTAGCAAATGTGTTGTACGTTGTATTCCTTATTATAATGTACTCTACTTCACGTACTGTTCAGTCAGTTTTAGTCGGCAAAGTATCGCTTACCATCACGTGACAACCCACCTATGTTATGCAATTTGCTAGGTTGAAAGCCAAACTTGAAGAAAAAACCACATACACAATGAAAGAAGTTGAAGATGAATGAGCTCTACTGGAAGTTGCCGTATTATTATTATTATTTTTTTTGCTGGCAATCATCCTTTTAGGATTTTTCTGCCAATGTCAAATTTGAAATGGTCTTGGTCTATTTGTCACAATTTTTATGTTATAGTCACATTCTCAAACTCACTGTAATGTCCAGTCCTCGTCCATACATGTCCAGTCAAGCTTTAGTGAAATTGGCGGTTGTTCCACTAAAACATGCACAGACTTTTTGGGACAACCTGGGGGAAGTCACGATACACGCTTTCATTTCACTTCACTTGTGCACTTAGATTGATCATTATTGGATAAAACACCACCGAAATTATTCAATAAAACTCAAAATACACGAATTTAATGAAAATAAAACGAAAACGCAACGTCACTCTGCAAGTTCCCGCCAAAAAGTCGTTGCCGTATTAAACCAGTTAGAATTTCTTGTTATTTTTATCCGTTAGTAAATTACTGTCTGGAACATCATAATAATGATTTAAATGAACCAGAATATAAATTGGCAGACAAGTTTGTGTTCATTACATATGATAATAGCTGTGACTTTGTTTGTGTTAGTGAAAATGTTTTCAGCTATGTTCAAGAAAACTAGGTGCTGAATTTACTTAAGTTCTGGTATAAATTATACTCATTTACTCCATACAGCAACATCAATGCTGTAATTATTTTCATGAAATTGAATAGATTGGCAGTAATTTCTACGAATTTTCAGTAATCACCTAATTAGTTAGCTTACTCATATAGCCAACAGGTGCTTTCAGAAATAAGTGATTAATTTATAGTTGAATTACTAGTAATCAATGTGTCAACATCAATCTTTTCTTTGATAAAATTACTAATGCGAGTGGTAATTACTTACTTTATATAGGTCTTAATTCACTATTTGAAATGGAGTGATTATTTTCTGGATATTTTCTTCTTATCACGCTCAAATTGATAATCTGTCACCAAGCACTTACTGATGGGATCTGTCAGTTGCACTTGAGAAAAATTAGCTAATGCTTATAGGCGACAATAGACACTTATCAGCTGACCTGCTTATCAGATTTATGATAATACTAGTAGTAGGGGAGGCAATGATGCTAAATTTGTAGTTACTCGAGCGTCTTTGGGACCTACTGAAATTTGAAGAAGGTGGTAGAAAGAAAAAAAGGTTATGTGATAATTTCCCCTTCAGCGGTGGGGGGAGCGTCTACAGGTTTTCAAAAATGTAAAAAAAAACAGTCGCATTAAAATACTCGAGCGCGTCAGATATTAATAGGGTAGTCGCGCCACGTCTGTCTGATAACGGAAAAATAATAATCTGCCGTTTTGCGTGGTGGGGGTGGCCGTACGAAGGGGTCGAAAATATTTAAAAAAAAAAAATACTCGAGCGTGTCAGACATTGATAAGGGATGTCAAGTGAACCCTCCAGTAGCTCCTATTTTAAAGACTGACGATTTGGACGCGACCATCAATCAGAGCCGATTTTTGAAAATGCAATAAAAAATCGTGAGCTTGAAATACTCGAGCGCGACAGATAGTTATACAGACGGTTCTTCTTGATGGCCTTGTTGTACCGACCCATAATCTGACAATTATGTTGAGGAATTAATCTGACGGTTTGAAAAAAAATATATATAAAATCTCGAAAATGGTTCAAGATATCGAAAAAATGTTCACACAAAAGTTGTAGAGAATTTAATCTTCTACAATATTTATAATAAATACATATAGCAAAAAACCCATAGGAAACGAAATATTTGCAATAAATGTGTAAAAAACCTTTGACCTTGAAAAATCAGTAGTCGCGGACACCCTAAGATAAGTAAGTTTTGAGACAAGTTTTAGGGTGTCCAAATAAAGGTTTAAACAAGTTTGTAGCTGACTATCTCTCATTCAACGTCACCTAACCTTCAAAGTCAAAGTCAAAACCATTTATTCAGTTTAGGCCCTAGAAGGGCACTTATGAAGGTCGGATTACAGAAGTTACCACCAGTTCGGAAGTCAGCCTTCAACTGAGAAGAACCGGCAAGAACCTCAGCAAAGTTACATTTTTAAAATATTTTTGGACCATCTCACTATATTGGCTTAGTAGCTTCCCCTACTTTGTTGATATATAAAATTATTTGATATATTTGATATAAGTTGATAAAAGGTTGATATAGATTGATAGGAGTAAATGATATAACCGAGTCGCGTACTGTTCAAATACAGACTGATTTATTTTCCATAAAAAGTGTGCGGCGATACAAACAAACTGCTGTTGCAGCGAAAGTTGAGAAGTGCGGGAAACCCGTACAGGCTTTTATTTTTCAAATGTTTAACAATTTTATTCTTAAAGTAATACAAAAATACATAAACAATTATAACCCGCATTAGTTACCTCCATAGTAAACTGAAACAAAAAATACCAAGCTAATAACAGCGTATTAAAAAAAAAGGTAATTAACAGTAAAAAAAAAAAACAATGTGTAGGTACAGAGTGCAGCTACTTCCAGACATCTTTATCCTCAATAGGTCGTAATCCTTAATATCCGAGGTGAAACTCCCTAATGTTCCTGGACTATACACATAATAATGATTTTAGCTACTTCGGCTTGTGCAAATCGGCAGATTATGTTATTTCCGTAATTCGTGACTAATTTCCTTCAAAATAAAAAAAAATTTACCGCGCTCGAGAATGTCCATGTGACGATTTTTTTTGCAACTTTGAAGTCTCCAATTTCCTTTCGTCACGCCCAAATTGTCAGATTATTGAAATGCACACTATTTTGCATGTAACTAACTTACCTTACCTTAATCAGACGCGCTCGAGTATTTCAAACGATCGAATTTTTTTTAACTAATCTGACGGGCTACCCTAGACCTTCGACACTATATAGAAGGCTCAGGTTTGGTGAGAGTACTTCACAAGGTGCAAGGTTGCCCCCCTTATGTTAATCTGCCGCGCTCGAGTAAATCCCGAAATCCCCGTTTCGCCTCCCCTACCATAGTTGTCCTCTGCAGTTTTGCCCGCGTTCGCGGAATAAAAAGTATCCTATGTCCTCTTCCAAGGTTCCATATATTCTTGCGTGAAGAGGTAACACACTTTCGCATTTATAATATTAATATGGATGATGAGAGACTCTTTCCATTGGTTTTAGATGTTAGATGATGTTTAATAGATACGTATGTGACGATGATGTTTATAATTCCAGGTGAAGCAGAACAGAAAGAACAAGCACAAGACGTAGAAGATCAGGACGTGTCGTAATACTTTTTAACATTCTATTTAAATATAATAAAAAAAATAACTATAGTATCATATAAGACCCAGCCCTCAATGACAACCGGTTGTAAAGGTATCTACGCAAATCTCACTATAGTCATGCCCTGGGACGGTCCTGAGCCCGACACCGACACTGGCACGTCACCGACACGTAACCGACACGTGACAACAGGTCGGAGCGCGTGCGTACACTCGTATAAATTATCAGTTCCACAAATGTAAGCTAAACAAACATACATTATAAACTTTTGTTTATGTATCGTGTCAAATTATCTATGAGTAATATACATTTTAAATACCTATGTACTTCTTTTGATATATTTATGTTTTCAATTGCGATGAGAATAATGTTTAAGAAAATCGTACTTTGGTATTGCATTTTAACTGTATGTTCATTCATAATGATGTATTTTCTTAACGGTACACTTTGAATTGATCTCTAGTGTTTATCTAACTAAGCTTCCGGCCGTCGGTTGGCGGCCGGCTCTCTACTGTACTGTACTGTACTGCTGCATACACTGCGGTGGTTCATCTCACGTCACCGTCGCTGAGGAGTAGCTCACCAACAGGGATTTTTCTATAATAAATCGCTAATCGAAACTTTTCCATCATTTCCAACGACTACTCTATAAGGTGGGAATTGTAAATTTTCTAAGTATTTTATACCATGTGTAAAATTTAATGTACCCATTTAAAACTATGTTGAGACTTGTACGAGCACCATAGCGACAACGTTTAATGAAATACGAAAAAATACAAAAAAAAAAAATAATTTGGGAAAACACTAGAAGCGTAACGTGTCATCTTTGTCGATAGTTAACTTATTATGTATGTCGATAGTTATTACTTTGTGTCGCAATCGCATCTCCGTGTATATTCGATTCGGTCTGCACAAATAGTCGTTTTATACAATGGACGTTTAATCTCGTGGCTAGGTTGTTTTGAAGACTGTTGCTAGTTGGTATAGTTGGTCCCGAGCGGGCGCGCTGCGGCGGCCACTGTCCGGCGGTTGCTGTCCGGCAGTCGCTGTCCGGTGGTCGCCATTCGCAGACCTCCGCGCGTCTTCCGCGCGTCTCGCTGCATTTGTATACATTTGAATCATTAATTAATTGGTATATATTTTAAAGGATAAATATTAGGGTGGTATAATGTAGTTACTTGCAATATTTAGCTAAGTGAAGCATCACCCTGTTGGTCTTTATGTATCTGATCTGTCGTACCGTATCGTATCGTACATTTATTTGTATTTATTGCAACTGATTAATAAGTTTTTGTAAATTGTGACTACTGTGTAGTACTGTTTATTGAACAAAATATAGTTGGCTTGTTATGTTTTGAGACTAGACTAGACTAAACTAGACTGGACTCGACTGGACGCGACTCGACGGGAGGGCTAGTGGCTACACACATACCTGGCTGAGCTTATCATAGACTAAAGACATTGTCGATGTACCCGCTTCGTGCGTTCGATCCGATGGTTGTCCTTGGTTCGTTCGTATTACAAACATTTGGAGTATTCACATTTGAATTGCTTTAATTACTTACGAGTATTGTGATAGAGATTTTGTATATTTTAATTTATTTTTTTTAATTTCGCAAGTTCTCGATAAAATTTCTGTAGCGCTATCTCTTACGATTTTTGCAGGACATACGGTAGTTCTAAAAGTTGTGCTAGGTTAAGGTTATGCACTTGGAGTAATTATTTATTTGAAACGTGACCGGACGCGGACGGTATGCCTATGCCTATCGCCTACCCTACTCGAAGACATTCCATCTTCATAATACCTAACTGTTTTGTATGCCGATGTTTGCCGATCATACGTCGAACTCATCCAAATTGTAGTGTGGCATAGCGGCGTGGAGCAAGTGCGTGCCCGAGTAAGATATTAGCGTTATTTTATTTGAATTTGTAATATTGCATATATTTTGTTAATTTACCCACAAAAATACTGATGCATTTAGCCTTAGTGTTATGCAATATTGATTTATGTCCTACCAACTACATGGAAATTTATTGTAAATGACAGTGTAAATCTAATAATAAAAATTCAAAAGTCCAACCATTTTGTTTCATTGTATTACTTTCTACTCTCTTGCCTGACCTGGGAGCCTAGACAAAACTATGTCGGCTATTATCGATCCACTGTTGTGAGGGATTCTTATTTCAGAGTGTTTTTATTTGTCCTATTAGGTACTCTAATACATCTCATAATAATAAAATATCTAGTTAACTTACTGTGGGGACTGCAAAACTACAGCTAGCAGTTTGATGGAATTAAATCGATGCAATTTTCTTTCCTACGAACTTACTTTAAAACATGCTAAATGCAAGTTTCGATTGAACAAACATCTCTTTCAAGCTCGGAATGATGAGAATAAATAAGATTGTATTTCGCCTTACACTTTACTGCTTTATATAAAAACGAAGAGCCAATATGTATTCCGTTGGTATAAGGGTTCATATTGCTTCATAATAGTGAATTACCACCATTTTTAAACCACTATTTCTGGACTCTACTAATTAGAAATGCTCTAGGCTTGAAGTCACATTTGGCATCATAAGTTGATCAGATTATTCATAATAACCTGATGTCTGAAGAAAACTGAATGTTTCCACGTTAAGGTTCTTCTAGATATTTATTCTCATCTATAGGGATGTACTTCGAAAGTGACCTATATTTCTCCTACAGATGGAAATAAAACATCAAAACTAAATACAAAAGAATTTTATTGCACAGGGATATTCAAAATTCTTAAAATAACAATTTGATACTATGCTCAACATTGGTGTTACTATGAAAATATGACGCATTCAATGCAATTGGCATTAATTAAAACGTCTCCACTAAATTGTGACTAAGAAAGCGCACAGAAAGTTACAAAGCTTTACCAACATGTATAAAAAGAACATAATTTTGCTTTGGTATAGGAGTGGGGATGAACTTCGATGGCACGAAACACCGATCGTTTCAAACGACAAATACAACTAGAAGATTGATTATTACATAAAAATACACGTGTCTTATTTCCCTGCATGTGAGTGGCACATACTTGACACACTCAAGTGATCGACTGGCGCTAAACACGATCCTTAATTACCACCAATATAAAACATTCATAGATTTTTAATATCAAAATATTTACATGATAGTAATGAGTAAATCCATGCTAATATTGTAAATGCTAAAGTAACTGTCTGTCTGTTACCTTTATAGATATAGCTCTTGGAGAAGGAAGATACTTTTTATCCAAGTAAAAGATAACATCACTCGAGAGGTGAAGCCGCGGGGAATAGAAAAAACATGCAGGATCGTGTGAAGCGTCGTTAAATATCAATATATTACTTAATTATATCTAATACTTATCGCATCTCACTAGAATATAAGCATAAATACATTGTGCCCTATACGTCGTTAATTAAAAGACTAATACATTCAGACACAGCTAACGCAGCTCTTTTATCATATCAACACCAGTTTTATTACAATTATAACTATAATAATGAACCTTGCATTAGATACATATATACTATTATTAACATTAATTAGGTCTGAGCCATTCAGCCTATATAATATATTATTGTCGACGCTTCAGATATTCTGCACCAAATAAGAGTGGATAAAATTACAAAGGAAGTGATAAAATACATAAGAATATATAGCTTGCCCTATTTTATTATAACTAAAAAAACATACTACTATCTATATCATAAGTGCACTACTACTTCGATAGCAAAACAATCATTGTTTTGTTGACAAATAATATCCAGGATAAGCGAAGGATACCTTTGCACAATGGGGAATATTCACGTGACTTTAAAATGGACGATTTTGTAACAAAAACATACCTACATAATTATTTTCAAAAATCATCAAAAAGTGTCTGATTTAAATTCCCTCGCAAATTTCCCCATGAGCAAATTGTGACGTCAGTTTGAAACTCGACCTCAGAGTTTGTAACTGCTACGCTTGAATTTATTATAATTTATAAGTTTTCTGTGCTTTTCCATGGTAATAAAATGATTTTAGTAACTTTGTGAACCAAACACTTCATTTTTGACATCGAATTCGTCTAATCTCACATCACAAAATAAGCGCGCCATAATGGCCGCGTTTGAATCACCCGGAAATGATGTGATTTTAATATATTTTTTTTAGCTTAATGGTTAAGATTTTGAACCCCTAGAAACGTTTAAAACAATAAAAAAAATACATGCATATTCCCCATTATCAATAATAAACAGTTGTCCATCGCAAGTAGGAAATATCCGAAGCGACGCGTATACATCTAGTAATAATATAAAAAAGTTCAATGAGTAAATATAGCACATCACATTTATATACATTACATCAGTCTCGATTACGATTATAAATAAAATAATAAAAGCGACGACGCGTCGCAATTACAGTATCATAATTTGTTCCATCACACATCGTGTGCCGTTCGGGTATCTTCGGAAATAAAATGGTGGCAAGCGAGGGCGAGACATTCAATAGAAAACTATATAAATAATTATAAAAACAAATTCTGGTTTGTTATATTTAGTTATTTATCAAATTCTCGAATCTAGGATCAGACTAAGTATTTTTACAGACTTATATTTTCTAGCGAAAGTTGTAAACCCAGTTACTTGGTCAGTCCATTTACAAATCATTTTGGTCGTTAATATCGACTATGTACCAAAAATCCAGAGTTGAATAAAATTGTATATAAATACGCTATTTTTATAATGAATCGTATGCTCTACTGAATATATTATTTCAATAACAATTTTTATACAAAACCCACCACATCTCCAAACAATAACAATCAACAAAGAATACATATATTACCGAATGTATATAAATACATTCTAATGCAAATAATAATGCAAGTACCGCGTCCCCAACTTTAAACAAGGAATTGCGATTAAATTATTTACAAAAACAATGATTTAACTTTTAAAATTTCACTACAACATGTTTTACATTCAATATTCATAATATATACAAGACATAAATGTGGCGTAAATACGGAATGAACAAACAATTCGATACAAAATAATCTTCGTTGCAACACCTCACACACACTAAAGTTGTATTTTTTAATTAGCTGGAGTGATTTGACAGTTGTCGTATTGTAATAAATATTTCGTTATTCGATAATTTATTTTTTTAAATAATAAATGAAATACGTTTAATCGTTGACATTAGATTGAATTTTATTAATAATTCACCCGCATTCCCGTGGGGATGTTATCTTTTCCCGGGACTAAATATATCCTATATTCATCAGGGATAATGTAGCTTTCTAATGGTGAAAGAATTTTTCATATCGGTCCAGTAGTTTCAGAGCCTAATCAATGCAAACAAACAAATCTTTCCCCTTTATTATTAGTATAGAAGTGATACGGTCAAACCATTAAAATTTAATGAAAATAAAACAAAAAGTCCTGTCAGATTACTACAGCTAATAAAAAATCCTACTTTAGCACACACTAGTACACACAGCTGCAAACTCTACGCTATCACACACATATTCTTCAAATCGGCCTCGTTAGGGTCGGGCAGGTCCGGCATGGGCGGCGGCTGTTTGTCGGCCACGTCCGGCAGGTAGTCGTCGTAGTGCAGCCCTTGTCTCTGGTAGAAGAGCAGGTAGGCGGCGGCGGGGTCTATGGCGGGCTCGTCGCCCCCGGGGAGTTCCCGGCACGAGGAGTCGTTGTAGCAGAGCCACGCGCCGGACGGGTTGCGCGCGTACGCTACGTAGTGACCGCCGCTTAGTTGGCCAGAGTGTGACTGCAATTAAATTGATGTATATGTGATAGTAAGTGATTACTATGTCTCTATTTATTTTATATAAAGACTAGCTGTCTAAAAAATAGATAAGAACCTATTCTCAGACCTACTGAATATACATATAAAATTTCATCAAAATCGGTCAAGCCGTTTCGGAGGAGTATGGTAACTAAAACTGTGCCATTTTATATATTAGACGATAAATGATACTTTTTTTATCATAAAATGAAAATGTCAGATAAATCCCTTACCACAACAGCGTACAACTTGTACTTTAAATCAAACTGATCTTGATCCTTCACCAAGTGATGCTGATGGTAATCGACCAGGTTGTCATCCGTCACTGGAGTGGTCACCAGGCTCGTGGACTCTAGCCTCTGGCGGCTCTTCACTTCCATCGACGGTTTCCTCCTCCTATCCACTTTAGGCCTCGGCTTGGAAACGTCCTTCAACACGTTCTCTTCGTCTTCGCTCTCGCTCTCCGAGATCGGTTCGTCGACGAAGATCGACGAGCGACGTTTGAAAATGTTGTTTATTTCCATGTGCCTAAGGATGGTTTCCTGCGGCACGGACGCGAGGTACGGCGTCGGGTCAAAGTCTTGGAACGGGAAGTTGACTACCTTCTGGGATTTTATCCACTTGTTGTTCACGTATTGAAACCGTTTCAGGTGGATTATCTGAAAGGAATTTATGGCGATTAGTTAATCTTACTATGTGTGTTATTAATCACTAAGCTCCTAAAAGTGGAACGGAACGCGCTACTCGAGGCGCTCGTCGGAGGTGAGAGTGAGATTGAGAGACAGGTGAGACTCACGAGTACAGGTGGTGCGCGCCATATCTGCAGTTTCTTGGTGGCGGGCTGTGCGGAGCGGCACGTGGCGCAGTGGTAGCGCTGCTCGAGGCGCTCCTCGGAGGTGAAGGCTCGCAGGCAGGAGGCGAGGTCGACGGGGCGCGCGGCGGCCGCGGCGCACGCCCGCAGCGACTCGTGCGGCACACACTCTCGCTCGCGCGTGCTCTGGTAGCGCAGGTGCAGCGCCGTGGGGTCCCAGTCCACCGCCAGCAGGACCCGCCCTCCCATCGCACTCACGTCCACCCGGGACAGGGGCCCGCTCCCGCAGGAGCCCTGCCAGACAAAGTCAAAACCAATTATTCAGTTTAAGCCCTAGAAGGGCACTTCTGAAGGTCGAATTACAGAAGTTACCACCGGTTCGGAAGTCAGACAATATTCTAGCACAAAACAATATTCTAGCTTCTAACTTTGGAATTCTTGATTAGGATATCGTTGAGTGATTGTTAAGTTCCAATTGGAAATCTACTTTAATTTCACCGGCTCACAAGGGTCAAAAGATAGAATTGAGTGCTTGTTTGTGGACTCCTATATTTTAATGTCAAACATATAATATGAAAAATTTGCATGGTTTTGTTAAGGGTAGATCAACTACAGCATTTTTTTCCTTTGCAGTGGCCTTCAGTAGTCTTTATCTACGCGGACTATAGCAAGGCGTTCGATAGAATTGATCACGTTATGCACAGAATGCACGTTATGCAAAAAGTTAAGTCCGTTGGTATATGAGGAAATTTGCATAAATTGTTCTGCTCATATATCGACAATAAATATCAGCCTGTGGTTCTAAATCTTTATCTGCTATTCAAATCCCTTCTGGAATCCCACAAGGAACTTTGCTTGGACCTCTACTTTTACTATTTTTATAATTTCTATGGGTATAATGTAGAAACGTATAAAATGTCTTTTGGAGGAATCCATAATTTGCTGAGTAAGTAAATGTTGCACAAAATTGTGCTTATTTATAGTGTTCAAACTATGAATGTCGCTGTTTATGAATTATTTAAATATTTTCTGAACATGAATAAAAAAATCGTATAAGTATTATGTACAGTGCCGATACTGACATATTTATAGATGTGAATTTATCTCTAAGTGGGAATGACATAGAGTAACTTTAAAAAAATGACCGGTTCAATGATTAACGAATTGGTGAGGTACTAGTAAATATATTGTCAATTTGTCTACAAACTTACCTGTGCATCTGCCGCAAGCCTTAAACTTGCCTGTCGATGCAGCTTGGCTCTAGCTTGCGGAGAATTCGCATAAGGTACGTCACTATCTGTCGGTAGGGTTGTCTGTTTGCGCGGTCGCTTGCGTTTACCTAAAATACCAATAACATTTATGATCGAGAAATAACAAGGTAATTAATAATTTTGGAAAATTTATCTTTCACTAAGATTCTTAAATCTTTACAGTTTCCTAAGTTAAGTTTCCTTTATGAGAGAGTGGTACCTGTACTGATTCCAGTACAGGCCTGTATTACAGGTTACCAGGCTCTCGCCAAACCAAATCATTCGTTTTATCACTGAATTTAGTTGGTCTTGTAGAACGAGTGCAGAGAAAAATACGTGTGTATTGTTCAACAGTTCACTGTTTTTTTTACATGTTATTATAATATCAGGGTTTCTCAGGGTACACTTTTAGGTCCAGTATTATTCTCAGTTTATACAGCTCATACATACATCTTTAGTGATTTATCTCTAAAGGTCAGTAATCCATGACATGAGATTACCACAGTGTAAATAACACTGAGAATATTATCGATTTGCATAGTCTACTCGTAATATAATACGATTTAACACGGGTCCTTCAAGGTACCCACTTAGAACCTATACAATTCCAACGATACACGAGGGGTCCCTCAAGGCAGTAACTGTAGACCGATAGTGTTGAAACGTTATACAGTAGGACCCACCTGTGCCACCGTACAGTAGCGGCGTGTCGTCGGTAGGCAGCGCACAGCCGCGGCACAAGGCAGGCCATGCACACACCGCGCACCACGCGCCGTTGTCACGCACCAGTCGCAGCGTGAATGGGAACTCGTACCCTAGGCTGTCGTCGCTAGAAAACAAACATATATAAACGAACCAACCATAAAAGCAGCTAATTCTGTAAATGGTAGGGGAGGCAATGATGCTAAATTTGTAGTTACTCGAGCGTCTTTGGGACCTACTGGAATTTGAAGATTAGGTGGAAAAAAGAAAAAAAGGTTATGTGAGATTTTCTCTTTCAGCGGTGGGGGGAGCGTCTACAGGGTTTCAAAAATGTAAAAAAAAACAGTCACCAAGAAATACTCGAGCGCGTCAGATATTAATAGGGTAGTCGCGCCACGTCTGTCTGATAACGGAAAAATAATAATCTGCCGTTTTGCGTGGTGGGGGTGGCCGTACGAAGGGGTCGAAAATATTTTTAAAAAAAAATTACTCGAGCGTGTCAGACGTTGATAAGGGATGTTAAGTGAACCCTCCAGTAGCTCCTATTTTAAAGACTGACGATTTGGACGCGACCATCAGTCAGGGCCGATTTTTGAAAATGCAAAAAAAAATCGTGACCTTGATTTACTCGAGCGCGTCAGATTTTTATACAGGCGGTTCTTCTTGATGGCCTTGTTTTACTGACCCATAATCTGACAATTATGTTGAGGGATTTCCTTAATCTGACGGTTTGAAAAAAAAATATGTAAAAAATATCGAAATCTCGAAAATGGTTCAAGATATCGAAAAATTTTTTGCTCAAAAGTTGTAGACAATTTAATCTTCTACAATTTTTATTATGAATATACATACCAAAAAACCCATAGGAAACGAGATATTTACAATAAATGATTTTATGACCTTTGACCTTGAAAAATCAGTAGTCGCGGGCACCCTAAGGTAAGTAGCTTTTGAGACAAGTTTTAGGGTGACAAAATAAAGGTTTATACAAGTTAATAGCTGACTATCTCTCATTCTGAGGTGAAACTCATAATATTCCTGGACTATACACTTAATAATGATTTTAGCTACTTCGGCTTGTGCAAATCGGCAGATTATGATATTTCTGTAATTCGTGACTAATTTCCTTCAAAATAGAAAAAAAACTAATCGCGCTCGAGAAAATCCAGGTGACGTTTTTTTTTTTTTGCAACTTTGCGAGTCTCCAATTTTCTTTCGTCACGCCCAAATTGTCAGATTATTGAAATGTACACTATTTTGCATGTAACTAACTTACCTTACCTTAATCTGACGCGCTCGAGTATTTCAAACCATCGGTTTTTTTTTACTAATCTGACGGGCTACCCTAGGCGTTCGACACTACATAGAGGGCTCAGATTTGGTGAGAGTACTTCACAAGGTGCATGGTTGCCCCCCTTATGTTAATCTGCCGCGCTCGAGTAAATCCCGAAATCCCCTATTCGCCTCCCCTACCAAAACCTGTATTTCTCAAATATTGGTAAAACCTTGGCAAAAAAAAATATGACTTCAAAGAACTTTATTATCTCATAAGAAATTACATTTCACTTACATGAGAAAGCATTAATTAATTATTGAAAGTATAAGATAAGTTACAGTGTGCGATGGCAAATTTCGTACTAAATGTATATTTAATAAGATAAGACTAACTATTGATAAATAACTAATCAAACAGTATTTGCAACAATATGGGCCTGTAGTTTTCTTTTAAATATATTAAAGGATTTGGCATTTTTTATTACATTTGGCAATTTGTTAAAAAGTTGAGCTCCTTCAAAACTTACGTTTTTAATACCATAGTTTGTTCTTGGTGCTGGAAGGTGTAAATTGTTAGCTCTGCGTGTAGGATAACGGTTCATTTCTTTATTAGTTTTAAATGTGGTTTGACAGTGTATATTTTTATTTAATATTTTCCATATTAGTACGCAAGTTTTAAATGTCCATAATTGCTTTATGTTCATTATTTTGGTTTCTTTATAAATTTTCTGAGTAGGGGTTAGAAAGTCATAGAAGAAAAGTATCTTGATTATTTTATTTTGGGTAATTGTCAGGTCTTTTAATGTTGAGTTAGTAGCGCATCCCCAAATCTCAACAAGATAGTCTAGGTGAGGTTTAACAAGTGAGTAGTAGATTGTATAGCGCACTTGACGTGGAAGGCACCGTACTATGCCTCGAAGAGAGCCCAAAAGGGACGATATTTTAGATCTGATATGGTTAATATGGGCCTTCCAAGTCAAGCCACTATCCAGAATTAAGCCAAGATATTTTTCCTCAATTGTTTGAGCAATAATCTCATTGTTAACTTTTAGAGTAATATCATGAATTTTTTTGTTTTTAGCCTTAAAGATTATATATTTGGTTTTAGCTGTATTTATTGTTAGAAGATTACTTTGAAACCAATTATTAAGTATATTTAGGTCTTCCTGTGCTGATTTTGCAAGATTATCAAGGGAGTGTCCATAGTAGAAAAGGCAAGTATCATCAGCATACAAAGAAATCTGGCCGTGGACTGAGAGCCGGCTTATATCATTCACGTATATTAAAAACAACAGTGGCCCAACTATGGAACCTTGGGGAATTCCAAAACTGATTTGCTCAGAACTACTTGTGCAATCCCCAATTTTGACTACTTGACAGCGGTTTTTCAAATAGGATTCAAACATTTTATATGCTACACCTGCTGCACCTATGCTTTTGAGTTTGTTTAGTAAATACGAGTGACTAACAGTATCAAACGCTTTTTTCAGGTCAATAAATATACCTAACACGAAGTTTTTATGATCTATGTTTGTTTTTATTTGGGTTACTAGATCTATAGTGGCCGACAAAGTGTTGCTTTTCGATCTAAAGCCATATTGTCGTTCATAAAGAAAGTTGATTTTTGTTAGGTATTTGTTTAACCGATCGTACAGTATTCTTTCAAAAATTTTGGAAATAGTTGGAAGTACGGATATTGGTCGATAATTACCTGGATCAGATTTGGACCCTGATTTATATATAGGCGTGACTTTAGCTATTTTAAGACAGCTCGGGAATACACCATCCTTTAAGCACTTATTTATACAGTTGGTTAGCGGCTCAGCTATATGTTTATTGATACATTTGATAGCCTTAACTGTTACACCATCTATACCAGTACTGGCATTTGGATCAAGACTGACAATTATTTTGGATACCTCATCGATATTGCATGGTTCCAGAATCGTTAGAGAGTTAGTAGTGGTAGGGCCATTGCTATAAATTAATATATTAGATGGTCTATCATGAATTTTTTGTGGGATTTTAGAAGCTAGAACAGACCCAATGGATGTAAAAAAGGTATTAAAATGCTCACATATTACTTTAGTATCAGTTATAGGTCCAGTCATGGTCATAAGTTTTGTAGGAGCACAAGCTTGTTTTGATTTGTTAGTAGCTAAAGTATTAATCAGGTTCCACATTTGTTTTGGTCTTCTTTTACATTTTTCAAACGCTGAGTAGTAGTAGTTTTTCTTAGCTTTAGTTATTATTTCAGTTACTTTATTTCTTTTCCGCGTAAAATTTTGAATTAAATCTTTGTTGTTTGAATCTTTTTTTAGTCTGTACCATAATTCGTTCCTTCTATTTATGTCGTCTATTATGTTTTTATTTATCCAGTCTTGTCGTGGTTTGTTCAGTATCTTTGTTTTCCTTGTTGTGCTTCTGGCAATATATTCCTTAATAATTTTTTCAAGTTGGTTATAGTCATTACAATCTGCGTTGAAAGTGGCATTAACCATACTGTCGTATAAGTTTTTGTAGTTTATTGCTTGGTATTCGGTTCGCTGGTATCGCTCAGGTTTTAGTTTTTTAATTTCACAGTATATCTGTTTGTGATCCGATAAAGATGAATCAACAAAAGCAATGTGGTAATTGTGTTCTTTTAGATTAGACCAGATATGATCTAGAATAGTTTTGGTGGTAGGTGTGGACCGTGTGCAGTAATCTGGATCAATATTATTTAAATTAGAGAAGTTATATATTTGCAACAAATCTGTGTATTTCTTTGTACTTATGTTTTGTTTTAGAAGATCTAAATTAAAATCTCCGAAAATAATTGCTCTTTTCTTGCATTGTAGTTGTAATTCAAAGTCGTCCAAAAATTTGCTTAAGTTGGTATCCCCAGGCTTATATACAACACCAATATCCAGTCCTAGTTTCTCTGTGTGGATCCATAGATAATTATTACCGTTTATATACTTTTCTTCAACAAGATTATGTTTCAAGTCGTTGTGAATAAAAACTGACACACCTCCTCCTCTAAAATCTTTTCTATAGCTGTAGTAATGTGAGTAATTTGGTATATTAATGTTTCTGGCTTCTTCTTCAGATTTTATCCAGGTTTCCGTAACAAGTATTATATCTATTCGATTGTTAATCGATTTTATAACGCATTGTAGCTCGTCAAATTTTCCTGGTTTGATTAAACTTCGGATGTTTGTATAGAAAAAGTTGAGCGGTGATTTGTCAGTTATAAGGTTTTCATAAGTATGGAGTGTTTGGTAAGTGGTTTCGTTATTATATTGTGTCGTTGCTATTATTTTTTGTTTCCGTTTTTTGATTCGTTTTTTGTTATCGTCGGAATCCCTTTAATATATTTTATAATTAGATTTTGTTCACCTTTTTGTTGTTTTTTGATCAATTCTTCACGCAGTTCTTCGACATAACGCTTTTGAGCAGGAGTTTGATCGGAAAAGATTTTAATATTCTGGTTCAAATTGCTTTTGTTGCGTAATATTTGCTTCGATGCTTGTGATGACTCAAAGCAGACTTTAAGAGGTCGATTTTTACCAGCAGTGAACTTTCCGAGTCTCATTATTTTGATGGGATTGGGGCAATCTTGTTTAATTGATTTAATAATTTTAAGGACCTCCATTTTATCAAACATTGCTATGTCTTCATATTTTTGAGATTGTGATTCTGATATCCCTACAATAACAATATTTTTTTCCCTCTCTGTCCGGTCATGGAATTCCTTTAAAAGTTTCTCATTATCAAGTAGTTGGCTACATTCAGGTGTGGCTGCTGATTTCAAAGTAACCAAGCCAGATTCCAAATTGTAGATTTTTTCTTCATTTGTAGCGTTTCGTTTGTTTAATTCCGATAGTTCCGTTTTCAATTTGTTGTGTTCTTGGGTTAGGTAATCAGTAGCAGATTGGATGTTGTTGATTTGGCTTTTTATCTCACTGACGTCTTCACGCATTGAAATCATTTGCTCCTTTTGAACGCTAGTGAAATCTCTAAGTATTGAGATAATTTCCTCGCGAAACTTAGCTATTTCTGTTTTGCAATCGCACGTTTCGGGTTGCTTTCGCTTACGCATGGTTATTTTTGGGTCTTGCATGTCTCGCATATCCGCCAATTTTGAGAGGTCGGGATGCGATCCGCCACCCTTACCGCTGCTCGCAGATTCGGGTGGTGACCTTAGTGTGTTCATAATATTTTATTGGATAGTGACGGTGGTGCAACAATTGACCAATCTAAACAACTTACAATTTTAGTCACACAAAGATACTTGATTAATTTTTGTGTGGTTCGAACCCGGGGCCTTAGCGCTACACGGGTTGGATGGTTGCAAAAGTCAAACACTCATTCCAATCGGCCACAGTGCTAGTTATGTAGTGCGTTGAAAATCGCAAACAGTTCAAACAAATTAGATGAGACCAATGATATGACAGTTTTGAAGCGAACTGTTGCTATCCACTCGCACACTCACACATAGATAATCACTTTGAGTTCAAACGGTATTAGTAGAAGAATTTCGATTGAATCTTGATATTTTGCACTTTTCAAATGATACTGTTTAGAAAGTTTTGAGGGATTTTAGTCAGTTATTGATTTGCAGGACACCAATCAACAATAAATTCACTTTTTATAATTTTTAGCAGTGAAAAATACACAGTCGTCCGTAACACGTCTTTCTTGTACAGCGCGCACGCACACAAATACTGAATTTAAAGTCAAAAAGGGAAGGGATGGAATTTCGACATATTTCTTAAATCATCATGCAACACTAGCGTAATATAATCTTGTATACTCAAGTAAAAAACGAGCGAGTCTTACAGTAATCGCATATTTTATTTATTTATTTATTACATACATTCATCACCAAACGGACGGACGAAGCCTGAGAGGATTATGTGATATGTAACATTTGACATCTCACTTTGGTAATACCATACATATACCAACCTCTCAATCATTCATTCATTAAGAATAAAAAACATTTGAAAAAAAAAGACAATATAGTCTGATGGTCTGATTTATAATTTTTATGTATTTTTGTATTACTTTAAGAATAAAATTGTCAAACATTTGGAAAAAAAACGCCAATATAGTCAGATGGTCCAAAAATATTTAAAAAATGTAACCTTGCTGAGTTTCTTGCCGGTTATTCTCAGGTGAAGGCTGACTTCCGAGCCGGTGGTAACTTCTGTAATTCGACCTTCATAACCTTCTAGGGCCTAAACTGAATAAATGGTTTTGACTTTGAATCTACTGACATCTAACTCTACCACCGTGCGCGTCATTTGGTCAAATCAAATATCACGTTCCACTACTTCCCGTTACACACTTCACGAAATCATTCCCACAAATTGCAAGAAAGATCTGACTATATTGGCATTTATATTTTCAAATGTTTAACAATTTCATTCTTAATGAATGATTGAGAGGTTGTTATATGTATGGTATTACGAAGGTGAGATGTCATATGTTACACTTCAAAAAGGTAATATGTAGACACTGACCAGTCTGTGGCGTGGTTGCCGGCGGGTGCAGCGGCTCGAGCGGCTGGAGGTCGCGGCGACAGTAGCCGCGCCACCTGCCCCCACACGTGCGCGTGCAGGGCGCGCCCACTGGCCCCCGCGCGTGCCCCCACCACCAGCGGCACGCCGAACACGCCTCCCGCGCCACCCCATCCACCCCATCCACCCACGACGCCGGGGAGCCACGCTTCAGAACGACACGCCTTCCTGCATTACAAATGAAAATGAATTTTTTATTCAAATATTTACAAGCACTTATGAATAGTCTTGACTCTAACGCTCGGTTCGTAAGGTTGCATTTGCTGAGAAAAGCCGGCAATAAACTCAGCAGTTACTCTTTTCAAAAACAACTTACACCTATTACATTCAATAATTATTTATCTAGTCTCACTGACAATATTTGCGTGTTATGGCGGCAAAAATAGTAATCTATAGAATTTAATTATGACTGACTTAGTAAACAAACTCAAGCAGACCAGCCCCCACAAGCAGCACCTGTTCAAAACATTACAAAAGCTGTCCCCCGCGGTTTCACCCGCGTTCCCGTGGGTTATTATCTTTTCCCGGGATAAAATTATAGCCTATGACACTCACAAATAACGTAGCTTTCTATTGGTAAAAGAATTTTCAAAATCGCTTCAGTAGATCCTGAGATTACCCCCTTCAACCTCACAAACTAAAGTTTGTAAAGTAAGAGGTAAACCTCTTTATAATATTAGTGTACATAGTAGAAAGGTCCTTCAAAATCAAGTACGGTGCTGTATGTAATAAAAAATATTACATTAGGTACTTAGTATACGTACATTGCAGTGCGGTTATAAAACCCATTTTCAACAATATTTGTAAGACAGGGATGTAAAACTAGTTCAGTGTCAATTGAACTATTATATGTTATTTTTGAAGCGAAGGACTTTTACACGGCTTACAGTAGAGTGAACTGGTAGAAATCGTCACGTAAGAAAAAAGCGTTATCCAGATGACCTTTCCCTCTCTTTCTCTCTGTCTCTTTTGGCTTTGAAACATTATATAATATACAAATTTCACTCTAAACTTATTCGAGTAACAAAAAAAAAGGAAGGAACTTCGTACCATGCGAGGGTGCCCCGACCACATTTCTTTAAAATTTTCACTACAATTAGTTAAACAGCACTCACCTATGCACCGCAACCAAATACTGTAACTTCCCGACGGGCGTGGTAGTTTCCTTCGCCTCCTCCATCCTGTACATATTGGAGGGCGACGAGCCAAACTTGACCTTCCCAAGCCGCGGGCTGGTGGGCTTTAAAGTGAGCGACTTAACGCTCAAAGTCGGCGAGCGAGTGACGTGCGCCGACAGCTCCCTGTCCCTGGGCAGAGTGGCGCGGTAGTTCAACTCCGGCTCGTGGGTTCCGTAGAAGGTGGACGGCGGACTCTGGGACATAAGAATTTCCGATCTCGACCTCTGAAATCGTTGGTTGGTTAACATGTAGTTGTGAGTGCTTTTGTTTGTACGCTGTATGAAGTGCTATTGTTGGTTTTTTTTAAATAGGAAAGCGATACGTTTGCAGGCTTATTATTAGTTTCTCACTTCTGTGAGAAAACAACGAAGATTAAGGAATCATAATTTTTTTATAACATAATAGGGAATATGCACGATTGCACGTGACTTAAAAATTGACGATATTTTTATGTAATTCATTTTGTTAAAAAACATACCTACGTATAATTATTTTCAAAAAAAATCATGATTTAATTGCTAAATTAAATCATCAAAAAGTTCGCAAACTTCCAAAACGCCCCGTGAACAAATCGTGACGTCACTTTTACACTCGACCGCAGAGTGTGTAACCGCTATGCTTAAATTATAAGTTTTCTGTGATTTTCCATAGTAAAAACTGATTTTAGTAATTTTGTGAATCAAACACTTCATTTTAGACATCGAACTCGTCTAATCTCACATCACAAAATAAGTGCGCCATAATCACCCGGAAATGATAATGATTTTAATATATTTTTTTTAGCTTAATGGTTAAGATTTTGGATGTGTTATATTTCTTTTTGGTAATGTAATAACCCGTAGAAACGTTTAAAACAATAAAAAAATACGTGCATATTCCATGTTTTCTCAATATTTTTTCTCTGTATTATGACATTTTAAATAAGTATAAACGCTAACTTAATCATTGAATGAAGTGACATAACGAGATACTGAATCAAAAATAATGATTTTAATCATCATCACATTATAAACTAAATCTTGTATTTTTTTTATTTTTTTTTTTATATTCGATAGGCTTGTGTTTGACCACAATCTCACCATGGTAAGTGATGATGTGGCCGAAGATGGTAAGCACACAAAGCCTAGATAAGAACTGGCTCTCAAGTGCAGCTGTCGGAACACACCGATAGGTGTTTGGCGACAGATTTTCAACTTGAGGGTGGTAGCCAGCCAGTCGGGTACTACAAAGTACCCTACCACCGTGCTATGGTTTCCTCACGATGTTTTCCTTCACCGAAAGCTCAAGCTCATTGTAGGATTCGAACCCACGACCTTCGCCGCGGTATTCGACGTCACTTACCACTGAGCTATCATCACCTATGATATTAATATGTAGTTAGAAACTATGTAAACTGTTACGGACATTTCAATAACACTTCATAGTCAACACGAAGGTGAAAATAAAAATATATGTCTGTCTGTACACTCAAAAATCATTAACATACATACACGAAACAGATGCATTATATCTCATTGATATATTACAATACAACCATTATTATCACATCTGTATTAAAGCAAGTTCATGTACAAACTCACAAACTAATCACCGGACAGTTAACACTGTTATTGCTGATCATATTAAAAACGTTTATGTGTATGTCTGTTGCCACTCAACTCCGTAACTGCTGAAATAAGAATTGGTGCTGCAAGTCGCTCATTAATGGTTAAAAGTTCTAAGTAACTTTAGAAAAGAGTTATTTCTGAGTATATTGCAGGATCTTCTCAAAAACATTATTTCGAACCGTGCGTCTAGACTAGACTATTAATTATGTATTTGTAGGTTGTAAAAAAACTGTTATAAAATAAAAATAAAACATTCAGAACTAACCGTGTAAATTATCCAGTGACATTATATACACAAAAATTCACATTATATCCCCTCACTAAATTATCTAAAATCAACAATAATAGCAGGTATTATGATTGCTTTAAGAATGGAAAAAAAGCATAATTTCATGCCAAAATTTTGATAATTTTAAACAGCTAATTTCGTAATTTTAAAGCAATTTAAAAATCTTTCTATTGTAGATGTTTAAGTGCCAGTTTAATAGATTACTGATAACTAATCTGGTAGATATATTTTAATTTTTTTACCTTTGTAATACTAGGTGGCAAACAAGCCTACGGCCCACCTGATGGTAAGCGGTTACTATCAGGTGGGCCGATAGAAGCCTATGGACGCTTGCAACACCAGAGGAGTCATGGGCGCGTTGCCAACCCTGCATAAACCTTCATACTACTCTTTTGAAGCAACCT
Organism: Ochropacha duplaris; assembly: GCA_951361185.1. Classification (NCBI taxonomy): domain Eukaryota; kingdom Metazoa; phylum Arthropoda; class Insecta; order Lepidoptera; family Drepanidae; genus Ochropacha; species Ochropacha duplaris. The sequence continues at coordinate 815,653 of OX592711.1, read as the reverse complement.
ATTTACTGGTATCCGACCGAAACATGTTTTGGCTGTTTATTGGCCGAAACCGAAACTTCAGTCTTTACTATCTCATTATTTTAATTTCGACAGGTTTACTTAACTGAGTTTGCTTCTTAAACGACTTTTATATACGACGGAACTATATTTTTTCTTGATGATAAATTTATGATAAATTTATGATAATTTGTATGTAGCCTTTTAGTTGGAAAGACTGTTTTTTTTCTGTCTAACATATCCGTAACCTATGGTTTGGCACTTATTTATGAATTAGTACATGAACTGGTGACATATTGTCAGATCTATCAACTAATTTAGTAAGGGGAATATACGACAAACTGATCAAAACAATTCTACATAAAAACGTAGCATGGCAAAACAGTAAGTCAAAAATACAACACTATGGTGAAATTTCAGTTGTTTGCAAACTAAACCAATTTAGTATCTCTTTCTAACAATCATAATAGAAAAAATGTATTTTTGTGACAACTAGGCAGGCGGTTCACCTGAAGGTAAGTGAATATCGTCGCCTTTATACATTAGCAATACCAGGAGGACTGCCAATGTGTTGGACACCTTAAAGGCAACTGGCTCTCAAGTGCAACTGCCGGAACACACCAACAAGTGTTTGGCGACAGATTTTCAATTTGAGGGTGGTAGCGAGTTTTCAGGTGAAGGAAAACACCGTGAGGAAACCATAGCTCGATTGGCTGGCTATCATCCTCAAGTTGAAAGTCTATCGCCAAGCTTCTATCGGTGTGTTCCAACAGCTGCACTTAAGAGCCAGTATTCTAGGCTTTGTGTGCTTACCACCTTCGGACTCATCATCACTTACTATTGTGAGATTGCGGTGAAACACAAGCTTAGTAATAAAAAAAATGGACTCATTTCTAATGTTCTTTGTTATAAAGATACAGACTAAATTAGTTTAGTATATAAAAACTAAAACAATTTGATACTATAAATGATTTCGAAACGAATGATATCAAAAATGATGTGTTCTACATAAAATACAGCATGTGATAGAATTTACTTCTCTTGTGAGTCTGCGTGGTCGATTCGCGTGTAGTAATTGTTATTTAAAAACACACCTTACCACGTAAGATGTAAGGATCTGTTTTCGTAAACAAAATATATTAAAATCGGGTATAGAATTTGTTGAATTTAAAACTTTTGGTAGTTAATTTTAGAGTTCTAAATATTAAATGTAATTTTTTTTGTATCTGTTACTGTGGCCATGGTACAAGATACAGGATGAAAAAAGACTTGTTATATTAAATTGATTATAACAAAGTATGAATCCAATAGCACACTGGATGAATTCATACTTTGAAGAATATATTATTTAAGTATGTATTTACAAATCTCAATTATGTACAGTGTTAATGTTTTATTTATATTTACAACCACCAATTTAAGTTATATTTTTAAAATGCAAAAAAATATTTGTACTGCTTCAAGATACAATTAATCTTTTTAAGGTTATATTTACTCTACAGCGATGTGTAATTTTTGACTCTCTGATTCAAATTAAAATAGTTATAGTAAAAATTGATTTTAACTAGAATCAAACATTAATTTCATATTATTTTAAACATTGGTACATTTAGTTTAAAATTTGAAGTAAAATTCAAGTTTTTTTTTCATCACAAACTCGCTGTTAAGGATGAAATTTCTACACCATCTATAATGGTAGAATACATAATCGGCCGCTTTATTAATTGGCCAACAAATGTACCGTATTCTTTGATGATATTCTATTCTATTCGATGGCTGAACGAAGTTATCGTGTCAGCTATTATTTCACAAGAAACATAAATTAGTTAAAAGCACACAACATTGTTAACAATCAGAGAGCCAACATGGAATACACGTATGTGTGTGTGTGTGTGTGTGTGTGTGTGTGTGTGTGTGTGTGTTGTGTGTGTGTGTGTGTGTGTGTGTGTGTGTGTGTGTGCGGGTGCGCTAACCTTGAAGCAGAAGAGTGCTGGCATGCAGAGTGAGGCAGTATTGCCGCCGCCGCGACCACTCACCTCCGACCATTGCCCACAGCCCGGCGCGTGCTCCGACCTCCATCCTGTATACATACATATTCAGGAATAATGTTGCATTCTAATGATGACAGTTTTTTTCAGTTTTCAAATCGGCCCAATAGTTTTTGAGTTTATTCGTTGTGTATGTAGCTACTATAGTAACAGCGCTACATGTGGGTCGAGTCAGCGGAAAAGTAATAGAAGCGCGTCATCACAACAACATGGACGTAATGACAATATGGACGTCATGACAATATCGACACATAAATCATCATCATATCAGCAGGAAGACGTCCACTGCTGGACAAAGGCCTCCCCCAATTATCTCCACGATGACCGGTCTTGCATAAATCCTACATCGCGCTAAAAAAATAACTCGTTTCAAAAATTTATTACTGAACCAATTCCAAAAACTCTTCTACCAATGGACATCTACTATACCACATTGGCTATACAGTGGAACCCCGGTAATCCGACAAATGTTTTGCAGGGCAGTGTCGGACTATCGAATTTGTCGGATTATAGAGTACTGCCTAAGACCCCCTAAAGTCCGGATTTTTTTACAAAAGAGTGCCTTGTAATCCGACAAACTACAGATCCAATGATAAGATTCTATAATGTTATGTTGTATGTCAAAGGGGATTGCCCAAGCTTCATAGTGTCTTGGGCCCAGCATGGACAGCAAAAATTTGTATCTTAATTGAGAGTTTTAAAATTACATATATATCAGATATCTAAAAAATATATAAAAATGGCCGCCATTGTTTTAGAAAGAGAAGAAAACAATGAACATTTTGAGGTTATTTTACAGTATGAGAATACGTCTTTCTGTATACCTAGGTATGCCTGATGTATAAAACTTAACTCTCATTATATTTTACTTACTTATTTTTAGTTATTGGGGTAGGTACTTAAAAAAATACAAGTTTTTTCATTTATTAGTTATATATATTCTCTTCATTTTCATATATGACCAATATATCATCTAAAAATGGTGCAGGAGGTAATATATTAGGCTCATATCTAGCCCAATCAATATACCAAAGTACAGTAATTAGTTGGAGCAACAACCTACCGTGTGTTTTCCAACTATACAGTTGCAATAATATTGTTGTATTCCATCCCCATGACTATAATTATTTATTAAAATACAAAATATACTTTTATAAAATTACCTTTACGGCTATTATTTAGTCGAAGAACCTCTTGCAGTATTTGTATAAATTGATTCTTAGATATTCCAAGCCAGTAATAGACTAAATGGTCATCACTATATTTATCAATATTATTGCCTATCTGGTTTTTTAACAGCATTGCAAAATCTTCAATGAAGTCAGCAGAGAAGGTATGGTTCCCATTTTCTACATTTACTAAACCCATGTATTGCTTCTTAAATGGAAGTTACAAATATGGCAGTTTTGTGGAACATAAAATGATAAATCACAAAACAATCTCACACATAACGAAGTAGGGATACATATTCTTCCACCTCCATGGCAGTCAGGAAAAATACAATGACATTCCATAGTAACAGCTCTTCTATAGTTGGGTAGAATTATTTCTGCTTCATTAGTGGCAGCTGACGATGTGGATGCAGATTCTTGCACAAAATGTACACCTGACCTGTCAGCTCTCTGCCAGCAAGGATGACAGATTTGACTGAAAGATGATACCTGAAAAGTTATACTTTACATAATCAGGGTATTGTAACATGTTTTAATCCTCACTTGTTTTATCTGTTTAGTCCATTATGCAATGTAAACAAGACACTATAGAAATTATCTTGTTTTCAAACTCTGTGGGAGCTACGCTACTTAATAAATTAAGCATACCTAGCATACTTATAGACACTTCATTAACAACATGATTTGAAACTCACCTCTCGACGTTGAATCCATTCCAATGCCACACTCCTAAAGATATTCTCTTTATTTGTATCTGTACATAACAAATGGCTTCTTAGTCGTCTAATTGAGCGACCACAATTAATTAACACAAAGACTTTGATGGCTAGAACTTCCTGGTTCTTGTTGAGGTTTAACAAGGCTTGCACTAACATCCTCCCAGCAGTTGTGACAAACAAGATTATCCCTTGATACCTTTAAACAATAACATAAACTGTAAGTTCTTGTATATTGTAGGTAATACCAAACATTTATTATTGTGTCTCTTAATTATTTATTTACCTGTCGTGGTGCAACCCATTGCTGTATTATAGTTAGGTTTTCCTGGGGCTCCAAGCATGTCTTTGAATCCCTACCAGGTTAAAACCACAATGTTCTTCAGACATATAAGAATGAAACACTTGTTCGAAATCCAAAAATGAATGCAGCAGGGATTCGTGATTTCAAAGCCAAAGTCGTCGTTGATTGTGAGTACAATTCCAAAGGTCGTAGGTAGTAAAATAAATCGGAATCGAAATCAAAACACATTTACATTGTAATTAAGTCAAAGAAAATAATATATAAACACTACTGGAAGAATTGAATGAATGAAGTAACAAAATGACATTTCATTCATTATCATTAGAGAGTAATTGTCAAGTAAGTGTTGTCACTCATGAAAAAATCTATCGATACATTCGATATATCGATTTTTTTTCGTAGGAAAAAATACTATAGATTTGATATTTTTAAAAACCTTTTCCAAATAAATTGTTTTTAAAGTACGTACCTATTAATATAACCTGTAAGTTATGTTACTGTTAATTAGCAAAGTGATATTTGTATTTTAGTTGAATGTTGAATTTTTATTAAAATCGATTATTTATCTCGATAAAATAAATCATAACTAACTTTTTTTAAATCCTGGCAACATTTACCCACTTATCATTCGACGATTTTTAAATGAAATGAATAAAAATACTTTTAATAAACGAAATATTGTTTCATATAGTGGCGCCTGTTTAATTATATGCAAAAATAATGTTAAAAAATTACAAAATTAATGCATATAATTGTTTTCTTGTTAGGTAATGTCCACGGTAGGCCCAAAACGGGCTTTCCCCTTTAGTACATTTATTAACAACACAATAGAGAGCTTACGTTTTATTATAAAATTATGTACTTACAAAAAATATGCAATAACTTAACGTTAGACGAAAGAGGTACATACATACTAAAATAATCAAAAATTATGAATCAATCAATTTAAGAAGCATGAAAAGACTATGTCGGATTACAGGGGGTGACGGATTAGACAGGGGCCGGATTACCGGGGGTCCACTGTATTTAATTTTAATTACCTCAGAAACCTAAAAGAAACTGCGGCACAAGCTAGCATTATAGACAGGATTATGTTTTTAATAAATTGTTTTTTTTATACCACAAGGGACAACGAAGCTGACGAGTCACCTGGTGGTAAGTGACTACCGTCGCCTATAGACATTAGCAATACCAAGGGGATTGCCAATGTGTTATACACCTTATTACAATGCCTTAAAGGCAACTGGCTCTCAAGTGCAACTGCCGGAACACACGAACAGGTGCTTGGCGACAGATTTTCAACTTGAGGGTGGTAGCCAGCCAGTCGAGTACCACATAGTACCCTACCACCGTGCTATAGTTTCCTCACGATGTTTTCCTTCACCGAAAGCTCAAGCCTATTGTAGAATTCGAACCCACGACTTTCGCCGCGGTATCCGACGTCACTACCACTGAGCTATCATCGCCTCAAAAACGTAATGCATTACCGTTAGTATGCACGTGTGCGTCTTCGTCGCTGGAGTGTTCGGGCGCGTCATCACCGTCGTCATCATCATCATCATCACCGGCCGGCAGCTCGTACGCGTACAGATCGGCGGCGCTGCTCGGAGACACCTTCGAACCGTCCTCTAACACGCGACCGATCATCGAACCTGATAACTCCACTATCATCATCCTGGGAAGGAAAAAAATGTTTGGTTAATCTTGTGTTTGTTTTTTATTCGTGTAGTGGTAAGTACACAAAGCCTAGATGGGAACTGGCTCTCAAGTGCAACTGTCGGAACACACCGATAGGTGCTTGGCGACAGATTTTCAACTTGAGGGTGGTCAGCCAGTCGGGTACTACAAAGTACCCTAGCACCGTGCTATGGTTTCCTCACGATGTTTTCCTTCACCGAAAGCTCAAGCTCATTGTAGGATTCGAACCCACGACCTTCGCCACGGTATCCGACGTCACTTACCACTGAGCTATCATCGCCTTCAAGTGTTGTTCACAATCTCACCTTGTTATATGATGTGGCCGAAGGTGGTAAGCAAAAGGTTTAGATGAGAACTGGCTCTCAAGTGCACCTGTCGGCATACCTTAGATGCTTGGCGATTTTCAACTCTTTCCATTTTCAATTGAATTTTATATTTAACCTAGTGTCATAAAGAGCGTCTGTTTGTAACGGATAAACTTCAAAACTACATAATCAATTTTAAAAATTCTTGGACCTATAGAATGCTACATTATTAGTGAGTGACATGGGCTATATTTTATTTTAATTCCCCCGGGAACGCGGGCGAAACCGCGGTACCGAAAGCTAGTATTTAAATAAATCAAAAGACAGGAGTGTCAATAAATAAATATATATAATATCCTCGGACATTTGTTCACACACGGCTATCTGATCCCAAACTAAGCAGAGCTTGTAATATGGAAACCTGATGACTGATATAATACATATACAACTTTTTTTTGTAAATACATACCTAAATAGATAATTACACCCAGACTCAGGACAAACAGACATGTTCGTGCACACAAATGTATGTCCTGGATGGGAATCGAACCCACTACCAGCGGCGTGATAGATAGTGTGTTAACCAACCACGCCAACCGGCCCGTCAATAAATCTAGATATAAAACGGAAACGTACGATTCAGGAGGTAGTCCACACAGTTCGGAGAGTTGTTTCTTCAATTCCAAATAAGTGCCTTCGGAATTCACTCTGACGCCATATTTGATAGGGACAGAGCCGTCTTGTAGCATTACTGAAAACATACAACAATTATATAGAACTCGTCTGTATTGAAATGACGCGCCTCTCTACTAATTAGTTGATTTAGATGTACTGTTCCGTGATCTGTAAGCGAACATCGCAGTAGACTAGTCGCGTGATAAATCTGACAACGCTCTGTGTACGGAGTTGGCATATGGAACAAGATGTCCGCTCTCTCGTGCGTTCAGAAAATTACCTACGACTAGTTGGACCACAAATCCGAAAACAACCGCTTCGTAGCAACTTTTTTTAACCGACGTCTGATTGACTAATTAGAACGGTGTTTTTATGTGTATTGTGTAATTTTTTTATGTGTAAATGCGGTGGTAGGCGCGTCATTTTATTTTAGGTAAACTTCACATATAAACTACCATGAACATAGGTACATATTATATAATAAAGAAATAGTGTAACTAAAGTATTGAAAAAACTCACAACGGTTAAATAGTAATTCAAGAAGGATACAAACAAACATCCTCTCACCCCAAACGCATATACCGTCTCCGTTCCGTCGCGGGTAAAGTTTCGGGCTCACACTCTTACAGTACTATAGAGAGTGGCAGATGAGGTACCTCTGATCTGACACGTGACGTAGGACTCCATGGGCAGCGGCAGGGACAGCATGTTGAAGGTGTCGAAGCGAACGCTCTCCGTGCCGCAAGTATCGCACCGCACCTTAGACTTGAGCTGCCCGTAGAACAGCTCCGTCATTATGGAGTTGTTGCGACCCGTGTACTGTTCCCACGCCTCCGCTGCCACGTCCTGAGGTGATATATCCTTCAATTATCTAGACTAATATTATAAAGGGGTAAAGTTTGTGAGGTTGTAGGGGGTAATCTCTGGATCTACTGAACCGATTTGGAAAATTATTTTACCAAAATAAAGCCACGTTATTTGTGAGTGTCATGCTCATAAGTGGCTATATTTTTATCCCGGGAAAAGATAAGATCCCACGGGAAAGCAGGTGAAACCGCGGGGGATAACTAGTTTTTAACTAAAATTATGTTTTTGGATAATTTTTGGAACGAAGTACTTTTACGTGGCATACAGCAGAGTGAACTGGCAGAAATCGTCACGTAAGAAAAAAGCGTTATGTTGTGTATGTACCAGGATCTGAGAAGTTTAAAGGAGTAATTTTATAACGATTTTATAACTGTACTGACAGTCCGTAGCGTGTCGTAGCGCTGTCTACAGCACCCTTACTCTTACACTAGGTCACAGATACGAGGAGGACTCCTTCTATCTCTTGGGTTCCTGGTACTTTGCTTGTGCGGCCGGGTGATGTTAGTAGTGCAGATACCTGGTCAGGTCGTGGCGCGGCGGGTGCGACTGGTGCGGGTGCAGGGCTGGTCGGCAGACTGTGTGCGTGTGTCTGCGCACGGTTGAGGTCCTCGTGCAGCGCGTCCAGTAGCCAGGCGAGCAGTTCCTGCGCGTCGTGTTGTCCGCCGCCGGCCAGCGCGCGCGCGTGTCGCGACACGCACCACCGCACGCGCAGCGGGGCCACCGAGCGGGCGCTGCACGACCACACCTGCGACACATAATACACAGCTCCTACACAGTACTACACCACTAGACCTCGTCCAAGCTGTAATTACGCGCCCCCCATTAAAAAAATTGACTTAGGAGCAAGTTTTGTGCTCTAATTTGTTGCACATTTAGTTATAATTGTCTGAATGCGAGAGAAAGCGGACATCTTTTTCCATAAAATGAGCTGACGCTACTCCATACCAAGAGCGTTGTCTGCGATGTTCGCATGCAGATCATAGTTGACAGAGCAGTCGAAGATCCCACATAAAGTCAAAGTCAAAACCATTTATTCAGTTTAGGCCTTATGATACAGCAGTATTAGCTACTAGTAAAAATCCAGCAGAAGCCTCAACGAAACTACAAAGAAGTCTTAGCGAAATAAACAACTGGTTCAATAAATGGAGGATCAAAGTTAGTGCAAATAAGTCAGTGCAAGTCACCTTTACTCTGAGAAATGGAACATGTCCCCCAGTGAACCTGGGTGGTAGAGAACTCCCCCAAAGTGACTCTGTTAAATATTTGGGATTGCACCTAGACCGCCGAATGACATGGTACAAACACATAGAGTCAAAACGAAGCGAGATCAACTCAAAGTATAGGGGCATGTACTGGCTCCTAGGAAGAAATTCCAGATTGTCCACCGACAATAAGCTCCTGATTTATAAATCCGTCATAAAACCAGTCTGGACCTATGGAATCCAACTATGGGGAGCTGCTTGTGCTTCCAACTTAAATAAAATCCAAATAACCCAAAATTACATCCTTAAACAAATCAGCAATGCACCCTGGTTCATAAGGAACTCAGAAGTCCATGAGCATCTTAACATGCCAACAGTGAGGGAAGAAATAAAAGCATGTTCAAAGAAATACATAACAAGGCTAGAAAACCACCCTAACCAGCTTGTCTCACAGCTTACCATACCCGACTGTATAAATCGTCTGAAACGTTGCAGGATCCTAAAACTCGGCAGCATTGATTCGAGCTACCAAATCTATATCGCAGTTATTCCTAATGTGGGATAACTTACCTGTTAAATAACTTTGAACACATCTGCTCATAGTCGAAACGACTGATTGTATGATAATAATATAAAAAAAAAAAAAAAAAAGTTTAGGCCTTAGAAGGGCACTTATGAAGTTAGAATTACAGACGTTACCACCGGTTCGGAAGTCAGCCTTCAACTGAGAAGAACCGGCAAAAAACTCAGCAAGGTTGCATTTTTAAAATATATCTGAACAATTTAGCAAGCACCCTTTAACAAAAATATAGAGAATAAATAGAGGCATTACTAATATTTGCACTCGCACACCTAAATCAACCAATTAAATAGTGTGGCGCGTCATTTCAGCTTAGAAAAATCCGTCTGACATAGCTCGACCGCTCCCGCCGCTTTCTTAAGCGGCGGGGATTTCCGCATGTAAAGAAAGTACGAGGTCTACTCTAGCAGATGGTAAGCGAGGCTGCACGTACCTCCTTGCACAGTTCCCCGTAGCGCAGCGCGAGTGCTCCGCGCGTGCCGAGCGGGTTGGTGCAGTTCACCTCGTACAGGTGAGTACCAGACGTGAAGTACCGCCGCAGGGGGCCCGTGTTCCATACCTGTACAGATTTTTTGATTGTTTGTTGTTTTTTACGATTTATCTCAAAAACTATTCGACCGATAAAAAAAAATCTTTCACCATTAGAAAGCTACATTATCCCTGATTAACATAGGCTATATTTTTATCCCGGGAAAAGATAAGATCCCACGAGAACCGCGAAGGACAGCTAGTTTAAGTATATATCGGACTTTTTGACCGGGAACATGTGTAGTCACGGTGGGTTGTCGTTTTATTTTTAATTAAATTGTGTGGCATCTTGTCCAATAAAGTTTCAAACTACACCATGAAATGTATCGAGACTTTTCAGGGTGTCCCAAAAAATACATGAAAAAATGTTTGAGGCACGCCTACCAATTTTACTAAAACCTGCTCTGACTTTGACGGATGATAACTAAATTTACTGTGAATGTGATATAAAAGAAGAATATAAATGACTTCAAACTGGCAGAAATTACTTTAAGGATGATGGTCACTCATCTGCCGTTCTGGCCATGATGAACGTCGACGATAGTCAAGGAACCAACAAGTTTTACTCCAGGATACATACTTCTAAATTCAACATGGTGGCCGCGACTTTTTGAGTAAAATCAATGGGTGTAATTTAAGACGATGATAGCTCAGTGGTAGTGACGTCAGATACCGCGGCGAAGGTCATGGGTTCGAATCGTACAATGAGCTTGAGCTTTCGGTGAAGGAAAACATCGTGAGGAAACCACAGCACGGTGGTAGGTTACTTTGTAGTACTCAACTGGCTGGCCACCACCCTCAGGTTAAAAATCTATCGCCAAGCACCTGGTGGTGTACCGGCAGTCGCACTCGAGAGTCAGGTTGCCTTTAAAGTATTGTAATAAGGTGTACAACACATTGGCAAACCCCCTGATATTGCTAATGTTTATAGCCGACGCCTGCCTCGTTGTCACTGATGACATAAAAAAATAAATTTGGTACCCCTGGAGCCCCACGTCTCCCCTTATTGACTAGTACATGTACACAAATAGAAGGTATGTACATACCGCCTGCAGCGCTGCGTTCATGAAGCACGTGTTCCCCAGGTTGTGGAGCCCCGTGGCGCCGGGCATGTCGGGCGCCGACAGAGTCTCGCGGCGCTCCGTCGCACGAGACCCGCCCGTGCCGACCGACCCGCTCGACCCCGCAGACCTGAATAAATCACCTCGACATTTAACCTACTGCACCTACTCTAGGATGCATTATGTAAGAGCATTAGTATTACAGTTTTGTTTTACTCCTGATATAGCTTGTGTTTGACGTAAGTGGTGATGTGGCCGAAGTTGGTAAGGAGACTGGCTCTCAAGTGCAGACGTCCGAATACACCGATAGGTGCTTGGCGACTATGGCGACAGACTTTCAATTTGAAGTACAAAGTACTACCACCGTGCTATGGTTTCCTCACGATGTTTTCCTTCACCGAAACCTCAAGCGACGCCACTACCACAGAGCTATCTTCACCTTAAGTAGATAATTTAGTACTAGCTGTCCCCCACGGTTTCACCCGCGTTCCCGAGGGAACTTATCTTTTCTCGGAATAAAAAGTATCCTATGTCCTTCTCCAAGGTTCCATCTATCGATATACCAAATTTCATCGAAATCGGTTTAAGAGTGAAGAGCAGACAGACAGACACACTTTCTCATTTATAATATTAGTATGGATGTATGTGTGTGTATGTACCCCAGTGCGCCAATCTCCTCTGGCCAGGTGAGGTCAGTGTTCCTGAGCTCGAGTAGCAGCGGCGAGCGCTGGTCGAGGCCCAGCTCGTGCAGGGTCGGCCGCTCGTCGTCCAGCAGCACTGCGGCCGCGCCCAGCGCCCACAGCCGCACCGCCTCGCGGGACAACCCTAGCGACGCGCAGATGAACTCGGACACCTAAATACAACACAACCAGTCACTTACTAAGTATGTATACAAAAATGACCTCAAAAAATGGGACCGAAATTTTAAAATCGGTAATTCTAAAATCAATACACCTAGAAAATGGCGACACTTTTATTAACCGACTTCAAAAAAAAGGAGGAGGTTCTCAATTCGTCTGTATGTTTTTTTTTTTTTGTATGTTTGTTACTCGATTTCTCTGCCAATTATGAATAGATTTTGATGATTCTTTTTTTGTTTGGTAGATCCTACTTCAGAGGTGGTCCCATTTAAATTTTGTCGAAATTGATTAAGCACTTTTTGAGAAAATCAACAAAAACGAAAAAAATTTTATCTCGTTTAATAAACCTTAGTGAATCAAACTGAGTCGTTGAGCGTGACTTTTTGGATTTGGATGAAATTTCGTGTGTATACTTCAATGGGTTCTTCGATGGTTTTAAAATACAATTGGACCCGGTAGGTGGCGCTGGAATCGAGTTCCAAGATTTGTTTTAATTTCAGGGCAGGACGACGTCTGCCGGGCCCGCTAGTTATATATTATATTTTACCGGCCAGACCCGATTTCAGGACAAACTAGTTTTGCCTAGGATAACATATAATAAGGAATAAACTTTAAAAATTAAAAAATAAAATTATTTTTAAAAATAAAAAACAAAAACCGACTTCAAAACTGTAACCTATACCTATGTACAAACATAAACTAAAAAGTAAAGAATAATATTTTAATTTCAAAGCAAGAGCCTTAAAGGACAATCAACAAAATTATTGATATTTATATATCTATTTAATATTTATAAACAGTTATTTTTGGAGTCGGTGCCAGTCAAGAAGAAGGACAGTTTTGAACTGGACACGAAGTGTTCATACGAGAAAACGTCTTACGACACCTCTCCTTACGGTAATGTTCCTTAGGTCTGCGCCGTCGCTCCCCTACTTTTCGAAAGTTTGTTACAAAGGCAGAATTAAACTGTCCTTCTTGGCTGGCACCGACTCCAAAAAGAACTGTTTATAAATATTAAATAGATATATAAATAATTTTGTTGATTGTCCTTTAAGGCTCTTGCTTTGTGTTTGTACATATGTATAGGTTACAGTTTTGAAGTCGGTTTTTGTTTTTTATTTTTTTCGGTCACTTTTGTATATTTGTTACTGAACTCAAACATATCTTTATTAAATTAACTCATAACAAGTATTTTTAATCGTCAATTTGATTCATGTAAAATTCTAACGATCGGTTCGGAAGGTTGCTTTTGCTGAGAAGAGCCAGCCGGTAATAAACTCAGCAATAATTTTTTTTTTACAAAAGCAACCTAGACTTATTACATTTAATAATTATTTAAATAGTCTCACTGATAATATATGTGTGTTACGACGGCAAAAAAGGAATTAAGAAATAGAATTTAGTTAAGAAAAAGTTAATAAAGAAAAAAGCGATTTAATAACTATAAAAAATAGAGTTTATACCTGTTTGACAGTGGCTAGCCTGGAGAAGGAGGCAGTGTAGGCGAGTTGCCGGTCAGGGGGCGCTACTGTCCCCCCCACTCCCACTCCCACCCCCCCGTACAGGGACATGCCGGCCCCCGCGCCGCCCACGCCTCCTGTAGCACTCATCCCTGCATACAATATCTCTCTTTCAGTTAAAGTATTTCGTTTATTAGTTAAATTAGTGTTGATTTTAAGAAAGCTATAAGATATTTGACTTACGCTGCGAGTTGGGGACGTGACGATATATTTTCAAATGTAGCGGATATAGTTCTAACTCAACATCGGAGTTCGGCGGTCGAATCACCTGGACACATTTAAACATTGTGTTAAAATATTAGTTGTGGTAGACGGGTAGGTCGATAGACGGGCAGACGGGTCGGTGGGTCGGTGTCTAGATGGGTAGGTTGGTAGACGGGTAGGTAGATAGACGGATAGGTAGGTAGGTGTCTAGATGGGTAGGTGGGTAGACGGGTAGACGGGTAGACGGGTCGGTGGGTCGGTGTCTAGATGGGTAGGTTGGTAGATGGGTAGGTAGGTAGACGGGTAGGTAGATAGACGGATAGGTAGGTAGGTGTCTAGATGGGTAGGTGGGTAGACGGGTAGACGGGTCGGTGGGTCGGTGTCTAGATGGGTAGGTTGGTAGACGGGTAGGTAGATAGACGGATAGGTAGGTAGGTGTCTAGATGGGTAGGTGGGTAGACGGGTAGATGGGTAGGTGGGTAGATGGGTAGGTAGGTAGACGGGTAGGTGGGTAGACGGGTAGATGGGTCGGTGTCTAGATGGGTAGGTGGGTAGACGGGTAGGTAGATAGACGGGTAGGTGGGTAGGTGTCTAGATGGGTAGGTGGGTAGGTAGGTAGACAGACGGGTAGATGGGTAGGTAGGTAGACGGGTAGGTAGATAGACGGATAGGTAGGTAGGTGTCTAGATGGGTAGGTGGGTAGACGGGTAGACGGGTCGGTGGGTCGGTGTCTAGATGGGTAGGTTGGTAGACGGGTAGGTAGATAGACGGATAGGTAGGTAGGTGTCTAGATGGGTAGGTGGGTAGACGGGTAGATGGGTAGGTGGGTAGATGGGTAGGTAGGTAGACGGGTAGGTGGGTAGACGGGTAGATGGGTCGGTGTCTAGATGGGTAGGTGGGTAGACGGGTAGGTAGATAGACGGGTAGGTGGGTAGGTGTCTAGATGGGTAGGTGGGTAGGTAGGTAGACAGACGGGTAGATGGGTAGGTAGGTAGACGGGTAGGTGGGTAGGTGGGTAGACGGGTAGATGGGTAGGTGGGTAGATGGGTAGGTAGGTAGACGGGTAGGTGGGTAGGTGGGTAGACGGGTAGACGGGTAGACGGGTAGATGGGTAGGTGGGTAGATGGGTAGATGGGTAGGTAGGTAGACGGGTAGGTGGGTAGGTAGGTAGACGGGTAGGTGGGTAGACGGGTAGATGGGTAGATGGGTAGGTGGGTAGATGGGTAGATGGGTAGGTAGGTAGACGGGTAGGTGGGTAGGTAGGTAGACGGGTAGGTGGGTAGACGGGTAGGTGGGTAGACGGGTAGGTGGGTAGACGGGTAGGTAGGTAAACGGGTAGGTGGATAGACGGGTAGGTCGATAGACGGGTAGAGGTGTAGGTACCTGTCTAGGCAGCGGCTCGGGTGCACTGTACCAGAGCGCCAGAGCTCGCCACAGCGCGTCGGGCACCAGCTCGAAGTCCCGGTGCTGCGCCAGGGTCACGTCGCGCCGCAGGTGTCCACCCTCACCGGTCAGGGTCCGCACCTGCGCACACCACACACAAGTTACTAAATGTCAAGACATGTTGAACCTTACGTGAGGGCTAGTAAGATAGACAACAAACCTTGAGCAGGTTGGGCGCGAGCAGGCGCGTGTTCCGTATGGGCCCAGGGTGAGGTGAGCCCCCGGGGTGGTGATGGTGTGGGTGTCTGCCAGAGCTGACTCCACTGCTGCTGGCGCTGCCTACGGACCCTGTCTCCGCACGCCACAGCAGCGAGCCCATCGACTCTGTATACACAACACTTCATTCAACATATATAATATCTGACTGTATAGTACCAGGCAAACAGAACATAGATGGAGTCCTTTTCGTAGGTATATGTGATGTACAAGAGCTACGACGTCAAGTGCGCTGTAGACAGCTCTACGAGACGCTACGAGCTGTGCTACGAGATTTCGAACTTCGTTACAAAAAGTAACCATTAATCCTACTAATGTTTATATGTTTGTTGGTTTATCAAGCAAAAACGGCTGCACGGATTTGGATGAAACTTGACACACAGGTAGATCATATACTAGAAAAAAACATAGGATACTTTCTATCCCGGGAAAAGATAAGATCCCTCACGAACGCCGGGGAAACCGCGGGGCGGGAAATTAGTAAGTACATGCATGATAATATTTAGGAAGATAGTACCAGTGGAGTTGGTGGTGAAGCTCTCGTCACACACGATGGCCTCGTCGAGGTTCCTGGCGTGCTGTCGGCAGCAGGGGTCATGCGAGGGTGCGCTGCTGTAGGCGTTCCACGCGGCCCACCACTCCGCCGACACCAGGTACCAGAACTGACCGACGCTGTAACCGCGTTGCACTGACCGACGGAGCCACCCTAGCACTGAGTTCATGAAAAAAAAAAAAACAGGAAAAAAAATTAAAATATTTTTGTTCACAGGCCTTTTCAAGCAATTATGAATAGTGCAGGCTATTTTATTGGCACTTAGCAATTACTCTTTAAAAAAAACTTAGAACTATTACATTTAATCATTATGTATCTATCTAGTCTCCCTGATATTATTTGTGTGTCATGATGGCAAAAAAAATAATTATTATGAGTGAGTCAAAAAGACCAGCCCCCACAAGCAGCATTTGATTCATATGTAGACTTCTTCTTCTTGGGGGTGTCCTATCCTATCGGATACAAGCGTACAGTCCGCCTGATGGTAAACAGTTATCGTAAAGTTCTCTCTAAGGAAAACTCGTGGGTAGTAGCCACGAGTTTTAATGTCAAAACAATAAAATATTTAGGTTAAGTTTTAGGCGAAATGTCAAATGTATGAAACAAGCAATTTTAGTTCCACTACTTTTTTTCAAGTTTTAATGATTTTTAAATGTGTTTTTTCTTTTATTGCAGTGTCGGTATCATTGACATTTTATTTGTACCTACTGTTATATTTTCTTGACCGTTTTGATTTTATTTTATTTGTAGATTGACATTTTATTTTGATTCCCTGACATTTTATTATTTTTCAATCTATTTACTAGTATAATTTTAATTTTTACCTTTTAATTTTTTAACTATAATTTTTACTAACAAATAATTTAATATGAAAAATTTCTACACCATCTGTAATGGTAGAATACGTCGTCGGCCGCTTCATTATTACCAACAAATGTACCGTATTCTATGAAATAAAAAATGATATTCTGTTGTATTTCTTGACGGATTTTCTCACTATCAGTCTATTGCGAACCGATGGTAGAGTAAATTCATAAGTGCTTTATTAGGGCCTAAATAGTATTTTTTTCTTTGAGATTGGTAACTCTTTATTGCCCAACAAAAATCATTTCATAAAATCACATGAAATAATAATTTTTACAATTGGCTAAAAATGTAGACCTTTACATAGCTTCCACTTTATCTATCTTTCATTCAAATATTAAAAAAGTGACATGTTTTAACCGACTTAAAAAAGAAAGAGCACGTTATCAATTCGGTTTTATTTTGTTTGTTATCTCAGAATTTCTTCATTTATTGACCGATTTGGAAAGTTATTTTTTCGTTTGGTCCCATTAAAATTTTATTAACCAAGAGGTCGATATTCACTGATTTCTGATATTACAAACTCTGATCAAAGTTTATCATCCATCAAGAGATTTGTAAGGCGATGATAGCTCAGTGGTAAGTGACGTCGGATACCGCGGCGAAGGTCGTGGGTTCGAATCGTACAATGAGCTTGAGCTTTCGGTGAAGGAAAACATCGTGAGGAAACCATAGCACGGTGCTAGGGTACTTTGTAGTACCCGACTGGCTGGCTACCCTCAAGTTGAAAATCTGTCGCCAAGCACCTATCGGTGTGTTCCGACAGTTGCACTTGAGAGCCAGTTCCCATCTAGGCTTTGTGTGCTTACCACCTTCGGCTACATCATCACTTACCATAGTGAGATTGTAGTCAAACACAAGCCTATCCAGAATAAAAAATTAAAAAAAGATGACTTGAAGCAGCTCTGAGTGCGGCGCGAGATTCATGTAATTTCAGATAAACATGAAGGACACATTCATTTCAATAAGATAACGGGTCGTTGAACTCAGTATAATTACGTTGGTTAAATTGCAACTGTAATTTAAAGCAAGTAGAGTCGATTTTTGTTAAATGACGTTGGTAATAAATTGATGTAACAAATCAAGCGAAACTTATCCGATTAAATTTCAAAATGGAACTTCAAAAGTATAAATGACGGGGCGGTTGGCGTGGTAGTTGAACACACAAATTATCGCGCCCCTGGTTATGAGTTCGATTCCCATCCAAGACAGATATTTACAAGTGTGTATTAAATAAAACAAAAGCTCCGCTTAGTTTGAAATAGCCGTGCGTAAAGAATGTCCCAGGATTTTATTTTACTTCTGGGTAAGCTTGTGTTTGACTACAATCTCACCATGGTAAGTGATGTGGCCGAAGGTGGTAAGCACAAAGCCTATATGGGAACTGGATCTCAAGTGCAGCTGTCGGAACACACCGATAGGTGCTTGGCGACAGATTTTCTACTTGAGGGTGGTAGCCAGCCAGTTGGGTACTACAAAGTATCCTACCACGTGCTATGGTTTCCTCACGATGTTTTCCTTCACCGAAAGCTCAAGCTCATTGTAGGATTCGAACCCACGACCTTCGCCGCGGTATCCGACGTCACTACCACTGAGCTATCATCGCCTTATTTAAAAGAAAGGCCTTCAAAGTTTACTGGAACGAATATTGTGTGACCATAATCAAGTGAAATATAAATTGCCGGATGCAGTGACAATGAAAACGAGGCTTATCATTGAATTTGCAATGCAGCCGTAATTTGTACGGTTCCAATCAATCCACGATAACACGCATTTTATTATAACTTACGCAATATTGCAACAACGGTATATGAGGTTTAGACTATAAAAACTCTAAACTTTAGAGTATATTTTTGGCCAGTTGTTTAAATTGTCATACTGAGGATGTGTTATCTTAGTTGTGGAGGTTGATTATTTAAATCGACCGTTAAGAAAACCTAATATTACTAGTGGATATGTGGGCTATAGACCTCGCTAAATTTTGAGACATACATAGTCACCACCAATTAAGATGGACCTCTAGAGTTGTATTGGCGCTCATACAATTTAGAGGTCTAGCTTAATTGGCACCAACCTCAAATAAGGTAATCGAAAAAAATACTCGAGACTCCATTACCGTGATGACAAACTATTTACAAGTTTGTGCGGAACCCTCGGTGCACGAGTCCGACTCACACTTGACCGGTTCTTTATTTAAACCTAAAACTCATTTGGTAAAAAATCCATATTAATTATCGAACCTGCTCACAAAATTTCACGAGAATCGGTTGAGATAGTTTGCGAGTTTAGTTGTTTGTTGCACAAAATGAGTAATTTCGACCCTATTTTTTTATTAATTAACACCACCGGAATCACTATAATTGCACAAACATTGTATGACAAATATACATGAACAATCATACGAAATTAATAATAGTTTGTCTCAAACAGTAAATATGCAACCTAAAACTTCCCCAGTAAGTTTAAAAAACTGTACCAATTTCAATGTACATGTGTACTATAACTTTTATAAGAAATAAATGATTAGTTAGTTGAGTTTATTGTGTTTTTATTATTTTATTAAATTGCTTCATTTTTTCGCAACTGTATTAAAAATAGTCGTTCAGTACACTTGCGGAACCGTCATTGCAACTTGTTCCGACTGTCAACCCTCGCCTTCGGCTGCGCCTCGGCTCGGGTAGACATTTGTCGGGACTCTTTGCAATGACAGCCTTTCCGCACTTGTAATGAAATATACTATTACGTAATATAAGTACACAAACAATGTAACGCCCACTTAATAATTCGTATAAAGAGCCTCTTATCATGGCCTCTTCAAATATAAGGCAATTCCTATCATCTCTTACGTCAGTAAATCAGATATCGTTTCAACACCAAAACATATTTTAATGTCTTTGTTTCAAGATTTTGTTTCTCAAAATTGTATTTTTATGGAAGGAAAAAACACTGAATTTGGTAGTAAAAATTAGAGCAGATGATAAAATATTTAACTCTTTTTCAAAATCACCCCAAAAATGGGGATTTTAATTTATACAGGATGTCCGGTAAGTAGTAAGACAAACAAGGGGGAGATAGGTGGGGGGGTCACCTACCAAATATACAAAAATAACCTAATTAAAAGAATTTTTTTGAGGTATTTAATATCAGAAATTAAAAAATCCATAATATAAAAATCTTAAATATATTGCAAAGATATTGCCCTGGTCGAAAGACTTTATAAATGCGACAGTGAGTTCGTTTTTCCTATCTTCATGGCAATAAATGCTCTAGATAGTAAGTTTTCGATTTAAATTCAACTGTACCAATCCCCAGTCAAAACATTTCTATGCAGGGTGTCAAATTCAAAAAACACCTCAACAAAAAATGTTGACCATTTTCGAGAAATTTCCGATTTTTATCTATTGATTTTTGAATTTTAGACCTTAAATATCTCGAAAATGGTGACACTTTTACTGAGGTCATTTTCGTATATTTGGTAGGTGACCAGCCCACTTAGCTCCGGACACCCTGTATAATCGATTTGGGACTTGTGTAATAATAGTGAGAGATAAAGACGTTTCATTTCAGTTCATGCGCAATAGAACGCGTCCCACTATCTGTGTCAAGTGTAGAATCACAAGAATGATAGCAATGTTTATATTATTTACAGTTTATTCTCATTCTGAAGCGACGTAGCTATTAATAGGTTTCAAAGAAAGTGTTTTCATATAAACTACGACCATTTTACTGTTTTTTTTTAAGTCACAAACGTAATAAATACTCCTTACTATGCATTTCTTTCCGGACATTCTCGTCAAACATTCCAGATGCAGGGCTATCAGAATCAAATTTTAATAAAAATAAGCTGCCAATATTATGTATTTTTGTATTAGTTTTTTAAGAATAAAATGGTTGAACATTTGAAAAAACAAAACAATATAGATGGTCCAAAAATATTTAAAAAATGTAACCTTGCTGAGTTTCTTGCCGGTTCTTCTTGGTTGAAGGCTGACTTCCGAACCGGTGGTAACTTCTGTAATTCTACCTTCATAAGTTTTGACTTTGACCAAAAGTGACTTATTGGACCAAACTCTTTAAAGCCTCCAAGGGTATTATTTCCAGCCTTTTCTTATACAACACGTCACAACCAGGCAGGCGGGTCACCTGATGGTAAGTGACTAGCGGTACATATAGACAGGAGCAATACGAAGGGGATTGCCAATGTGTTGTACACCTTATTACAATGCCTTTAAGTCTCACAAGTACAACTGCCGGAACACAACAACAGGTGCTTGGCGACAGATTTTCAACTTGAGGGTCTTTTGTTTTGAAGTTTAAGGCGATGATAGCTCATTGGTAGTGACGTCGGATACCGCGGCGAAGCTCGTGGGTTCGAATCCTACAATGAGCTTGAGCTTTCGGTGAAGGAAAACATCGCGAGGAAACCACAGCACGCTGGTAGGGAACTTTGTAGTACCCGACTGGCTGGCTACCACCCTCAAGTTGAAAATCTGTCGCCAAGCACGTTCCATCCAGTTACCATCTTCGGCCACATCATCACTTACCATGGTGAGATTGTGGTCAAACACAAGCTTATCCAGAATTTAAAAAAC
Source organism: Ochropacha duplaris (assembly GCA_951361185.1). Taxonomy (NCBI): domain Eukaryota; kingdom Metazoa; phylum Arthropoda; class Insecta; order Lepidoptera; family Drepanidae; genus Ochropacha; species Ochropacha duplaris. The sequence goes on along the minus strand of OX592711.1, from coordinate 794,248 downwards.
ACACAGCTTTTAACACAGCACAAACCATCGTCACGACGTAGGACCCCTCCAAGCCCCCTAAAAGACAAGAGTAGATAAGAGTGAATGCAAGTTCTCACCGATATCTCTCTCCTGGTGCTTGCACTGCGGCCGCAGCCCCAGCACGACGTGGCACACATCCAGCAACACGTTCAGGAAGGGCGACACCAGCGTCTCCGCACACTCCACGCTCCAGATCAGGAACTCCTCCAGCGGGAGCGCCATGTCCGACCTGATTATACCTTCCTCTGTCTCCACCTTTACCTCCCTCTCCTAGACAAAATACACATTGTAAGCGACGCGGTCATTTGCTTTCCATATTTCTGATATTACCAATAGGGATTTTGACTGACATATCAAATGTCAAAACGATGTTTATACGGAGGTTTGTATGTAATACTTGCTTGTGACGTCATAAATATACGTATCAGGTTTACTTCTTTTTTTACCGCCTTTTCTTTAACATTTATAAAATCAGCATTTTTTAATGATAAATCTGTATGTTATTGACAATCCATCATATTTACATTCTTACCATCATTAGATCCTCTAATTAACAGTTCCATGACATATATCGTGACAAACAAACAAATGGAGCAAACCGTTTTGCATATTATTATCATATCAGCAAGGATAAGGTCGCGCCGGCTTAGCGAGAGTAGATATGTGATAAATTACCATATAATTATGTAGAGCACATCTTCATTACATCGATATTAAAATCATATTAAAACTTCAATCAAGCTGTAGCTCGTAGGTCTTTCAAAAATAAGGGTTAGGGATTTTGAATTCAACTTATTTTTTTACATATACAAGACAAAATATTACCTATCGACGGCGAAGTGCCAATATCTTCTCAAACTCAAACTCAAAACTCATTTATTCAGTTTAGGCCCTGGTAAGGCACTTATGAACGTTACAATTGACTCTACCACCGGTTCCCAATACACTTAAACTGAGAAGACTCCGGCAAGAAACTCAGCAAGGCAATTTTTTTTTTAACAGTGGATCTTTCTTACATTTTTATAAGTACATTTAGATACATTTTCAAATATTTTACACTACGCCAGGGGGATGCAGGTGCAGAGAGAAGCTACTACAACCATGTATTTCTGTCTTCCATGTAATGAGCCACCTTATAGTAGGCTTTGTTCATTAACCTAAGTTTAATAAAAAATTTAAATTTAAAATAAGACATTCCAGCTACCTCACGTGGGATCCTATTGTAAAAACGAACACAATTCCCGAGAAAAGAACACAACTTGTCAGTAACTAAAAAAAACGTTCCATAAATCACATACTTAGTTCGTCGGTATTTCCACAATTTTTATTTCTTGTTGTAGTTCAAAATGTAGATTTGTGGTAAAGCCAAAGTAAGCGGAAATCGACTTTATAGCCATAGAAATTAAAAAGTTAATCTTGAAAAAAAATTAAGATAGGAGATATTGGCACTTCGCCGTCGCTATGTACACGAAATATTTAAAGCAATTTTGATTTCCCGTCACTATTATACTAGAAAAAAAAAAACAAGCGACCCACAATCGCAAATGATGTGTAACATCTGACATTGGTACATGTAGCAACCTCTCGCAAAATGGGTTGGTACGATCTGACAGCCAAGTCTACCATCGCGCGCCCTCATTAATGAGTTTTGAGTTAGAGGCTGTATGGGCTAAAACCCTTTGCCTGCACTACAATAGAGGAAAATTACACACTTCCGCCCTTATCACACATATTGCAGGAAATACTATTCCGCTCTAATAAAAAAAAACTTGTACGAACCTCTTTCGCCTCTTCGTTTTCACCAGGATTGGGACCCAACTGAAACACCGGCTTCCTTCCATTTTTGGGCACCATGATCAGCTTGTCTCTCAAGTTGCCGAGTATCACTTCAGGATCGAACTCCTTGTCCGTACTCTCAGAGTCGTCAGCATCTGATGGGGTGGAAGCTCTGGAGCTCTGGTTCTTGAGGCTCTCGTTGGCGACCGTGCACAGTATACCCACCATGTCGATGAGTTCCTTCTTATTGAGGACCCCATCTCCGTCCAGGTCGAAGATTTTGAAGCAGACTGGAACGGATTATCATAATATTAATACGTGAAGCAAAAACTTTACGAAAATTACGCGGACGGAGTATGAATGGACAGTTTTATTTTTATTTTTTTTATTCATGGTAAGTGATGATGTGGCCTAAGGTGGTAATCACACAAAGCCTAGATGTGAACTGGCTCTCAAGTGCAGCTGACGGAACACACCGATAGGTTGTTGTCGGGTCGGTGGAGGGTGGTAGCCAGCCAGTCGGCTACTACAAAGTACCCTACCACCGTGCTATGGTTTCCTCACGATGTTTTCCTTCACCGAAAGCTCAAGCTCATTCCCACGACGGCCCGGTATCCGACGTCACTACCACTGAGCTATAATCGCCGTAAATGGAAAAGCTAAATAAAATTCGTAGGTACAAAACATCCATCCACTAATATTATAAATGCGAAAGTATGGATGTTTGTTACTCTTTCACGCAAAAACTACTGGATGGATTTTAATGAAACTTGGCACACAGGTAGATCATATACTGGAATAACATATAGGATACTTTTTATCCCGGGAAAATATAAGATCCCTCAGGAACGCGGGTGAAACCGCGGGGCGGAAAACTAGTTAATTATATTTTAAGAATTTATCACCGAAATATTCCCCGGCGCCTGATATAAAACACAATTACACAATTACACTATAGATAAGTTATCACGTGGTGATTATCTTAATTTGCAATAGTAACTAATCAAACGACGGTGGACGTGTTTGTTTTGCATGGGTACACTTCAATTGTGGCGAGGTTCAATTAATTATAACTTTTATTATTATATGCGTTACGGTTGTTTGTTGAATTTTTCTGTTGAGTTACTGTTCGTTGATGCTCTAGTTTTTCCACGTATCAGTATACTTCTCACACGGTCATCTGATCCCAAACTAAGCAGAGCTTGTGCTATTAGGAAACCAGTATTTAATACATACTTAAATAGATAATTACACCCAGACTCAGGACAAACAGTCATGTTCATTCATAAAATTACTATCCTGGATGGGAATCGAACCCACGGCCTATGGCGTGGCTAAACTTGATGAATGATTTTAGTCCACGATAAACGGAGCAACTACTAAACTGATCCTAGTGAAACTTGGCACACTAATAGATACTCTCCGGGAACGCGGGTGGAAACGCGGAGGAAAGCTAGCAAAAGGTATATAAAAATTTCTATTAAAATGCAACGTTATGCAAATTTAAGCCAATCCATCGACTACTATTCGAAGTTTCAGTCACCAACCGCGCCATTAATTAGTAAATCCGTTTGACCTGCTGTATCTACCAGTATCTTGAGATCAGTACTTGACACGTAATAAAGACCTTGAGAGCCGCTCAGTTTCAACTATTGTTTCTAACCGTACATCCCTTATAAGGCAAATTTTATCACAAATCACAACCTACATAAATATATCTACCAAGTACCTACTTACTTTATTAATAAAATAAAATACCTACTACATACATATTCTATCAACTAGTTACAAGCTACATTTACGTCATGTTTCCAAAACGGACATTGTTTCAGAAATAATGTCTGGCTTAAAACTGTTTTAACCTACGATTGTCAATGAAACACTAAAATATTCGTAACTTCAAGTTAAGATGGACTAAAAATAGAAATACGTATGAGATAAGCTCACGTTATTTTATGTTGTTATTTTGTACTTATTTTTATCTGAACACCTACAATGCAAATCTTTATTGGCAAGTTTTATTGGCTTACGCTACAGTTACCATTTATTTAATTTATGGCCTAGCCAAGTGAGATTAGGGTACATTATTATTAAACGTGTCTGCGTGATGTGATGACTGATGAATACTAACTCAAGAGATATACGTAATTTTAAAAACAATAACATTTTACTGTATTTAAAAACGAATCCAAAGTACGTTTTTAAAATTGACAATGTAAGAAGGATGGTCTTACTGTCATTATTAGGCATTTCTTTGAATTACGCCAAAAAATCTCTTGCGCTGATATAAATAACAGTTTATAAAAATGTAATAAGACCAACTAGGTAACAAAAAATAACAATGTAATTAAAATCGACCAACAGCGGAATCGTGGACTTTCCCTTCTTTTTCAATCAATTAGGGTTCTTCCCCAATGTTCAAAGTAATTTCATCAAAATCTGTACAGCCGTTTAGCTGTGAAAATCAAGCAGACAAACGAGACAGAGTTCTTTCACATTTACAATATTAATATGGAAAGAAATGCGTACAAAATGACACGCATGACGCACGTTCAAAATGAAATGAAATATTTCATCATGCAATGTCAGCTTATGAAATGTCAGACCTAACCCACGGTTCGGAAGGTTGCTTTTGCTAAGATCGAGCCGGCTAAACATGCAAAAGGATTTCAAGTAATATCTACTTTAAAAGTTTATCAGTTTCCGACAACGACGGTATTGTATACATATACATAGATGTATTAAAACGTCTGGACGGATATTCGACAAAGCGAGACACCTGAGGGGTTGTCCATTAATCACGTGAGGTGCAAATAGATAAAGGCTTTATATTCCGAAAATATTTAAGGAAGTACAAAAAACGGGGGGTGGGGTTGCTTAGAACCACTCTACGTATCACCAGGGGGAAGTGATTTAGAAAAGTAGCCTAAAAACCATAGGTACCTTAAGTTGATGATAGCTCAGTGGTAGTGACATGGCCAATTTAAAATGATCAATATTGACTTTCGTGCAAACAGTGGACTTTCTTTGTAACATTACAGTGCAATTAGATATAATAGAAAATATGGGGTTTCTGAATAATCATGTCATTAGAATGTGCGATATTTGAGTTTACATTTCGTACAAATCTCGTCGACGTATTGGCTCGTTTTAGTGTTTTTAAATACGTTTTAAAAAAATTGTTACATTTTTTATAAAAATGCATTGATTTATTTTTCTTTTCAGTAAATTTGCAATCAGTTAAACTCAGTGTTATCTTCGTCTGTCTGTCCGTTGACATGATAACCACTGGACAAGAAATACGATGCAGTTTTCCGTTACCTAAAATATTAGACGACTAAAAAGAGCTGCGTCTAAGACAAAAACCGCCAAAGGCGAGTCGGACTCGCGCACGAAGGGTTCTGTAAAAATGGCAAAAATATCACGTTTGTTGTATAGGGGGGGCTCCCTTAAATATTTGTTGTTATAGCGGCAACAGAAATACATCATGTGTGAAAATTTCAACTGTCTAGTTAGGGAGCGTTCAAGTATTACGTAACGCAATTTTTGGCGATTTTTGGCCCCTCCTCCCTTATCGCGGTTCTTGAGATACAGAGACAGCGAAGTCTTAGTAATGGGGTACCGTTTTTACCCTTTGGATACGGAACCCTAAAAATAAGCACACGTAATGATCAACACTTACACTTGAGCCTCTCGGTCCTCGGTCCGCGACAGGCGGCGCTGAGTCCGCAGCAGAGCTCCTTGAAGTCAACGTGTCCGTCTCTGTTCTCGTCGAGCGCGAGGAACACGCCGGCGACGGCGGCGGGCGGCAGCGGCGGCGCCACCAGCGGCCGCAGGCTCTCCACGTCCAGCTGACCGCTCGCCGCGTTGTTGCGGAGGGACCAGAACCATTTTTCCAATTCTATTATATCCTAAAAAGTATTTGAGGTTAAGTTCTTGGTTCTAATAGGGAATATGCACGTGACTTCAAAATGGTCGATTTTTTTATGTAATTCGTTAAAAATTTATCATCATTTAGCTAAATTTAATCATCAAAACGTGTCTGTTTTTAAATTCCCTCGCATATTTTCAAAACGCAATTCTATTGGTGGAACAAATCGTGACGTCAACTTTACACTCGACCACAGAGTATGTAACCGCAATGTGAACTAAACACTTCATTGTTGACATCGAACTTGTCTAATCTGACGTCACAAAAAAAGCGCGCCAAAATGGTCGCGTTTAAATCACCCGAAAATGATAGTGTTTTTTTTTTAGCTTAACCCTACTAATATTATAAATGTGAAAGTTTGGATGGATGTATGTTTGTTACTCATTTACGCCAGAACGGCTGAATGGGTCTGGATGAAATTTGGCATGGAGATAGATTATAGTCTGGAATAGCACATAGGCTACTTTTGATCCCGGGACAAGATAAGATCCCTCGGGAATGAGGGTGAAACCGCGGGGGACAGCTAGTTAAAATATAAAATTACGGTTAATTAACTGGTCCATATCAACAATTTTTTTATGACTTTATATTGATTTTTACACTTTATAAGAAACTAGTTTTCGCCTTTGGGTTTCAACCGCGTTCGACGGAAATGTTAGACAGTGATAATTTAGCTTTTTATTGGTGTTTTAATTTTATGTCACAAATGACAACGAGGCAGGCGGGTCACCTGATGGTAAGTGACAACCGTCGCCTAAAGACATTGGCCTTAAGGCGAACTGGCTCTCAAGTGCAATTGCCGGAACCCACCAACAGGTGCTTGGCGACAGATTTTCAACTTGAGGGTGGTAGCCAGCCAGTCGAGTACTACAAAGTACCCTACCACCGTGCTGTGGTTTCCTCACGATGTTTTCCTTCACCGAAAGCTCAAGCTCATTGAAAGAATTCGAACCCACGGCCTTCGCCGCGGTATCCGACGTCACTTACCACTGAGCTATCATCGCCTGGTGAAAGATTTTTTAGGATTGGTTATGTAGTTCAAAAGATTATCCACTACAAACAAAAAACAAACCTTACCTCCTTGCAATATAATAGAGAATGACGCGCTAATGTATCTTTTAGGAGGTTTGATCAAAAAGTATGCAACGTTCTGAATGCTATAAATAGGTAATTTAAATGAGACTTCATGCTAATTTCACAGCAATTGGTTTAGTTACTGAGCGGTGAATGATATTTAAACTCACATTTGGATTTATATTCAAGGCAATGATGGCTCATTGTGACGTCTAGTACCGCAGCGAAGGTTATGGTTTCCAATCCTATAATGACTTTGAGCTTTAGGTGATGGGCATCGTCACTTACTGTGATTAAACACAAACCTATCAACACATCTTACAAATTCTAAGGTATTTCACGACTGAACAGGTTTTGATGTTTTGTATGGTTTTTTCCGATTTGTTGTTTTTTTCTGACGTAACTACAAATTTACGGTTTTCAGATTTATGACTATACTTGTTAGGTAGTTGATATTGCTTCTTGCCAAATTTCAGTATCCTATCTTTTGATTGCATTGACTTACAAGTTTGTTTTTTTTACAGTTCCTAGGGATTGTAGAGCTGAGTATTTGATATTCATTTCAACTTAATACCTTCACGCAATCCTGAAAAAGGGTCTTGCTTGACAGACGGACAGATAGACGGAAAACAAAGAGATTTTTTCCTTTTGAGGTACGGCATCCTAAAAAATAGGCAATCTGTGATTTTGGCAGACCAATTAAAACGTTATTTTTGATTTATCTCGACAAAAACAACTGCAAAAAAAACAATTAATAGAAAAAAAAACCTACCATAGAAACCGGATTAGATACTAACTTTGATATTTCAAGTTGAATTAAATACATAAACATCCTCGGACATTTCTCACACACGGCTATCTGATCCCAAACTAAGCAGAGCTTGTAATATGGAAACCAGATCACTGATATACTACATATACTACTTTTTTTTTGTAAATACATACTTAAATAGATAATTACACCCAGACTCAGAACAAACAGACATGTTCATGCACACAAATGTTTGTCCTGGATGGGAATCGAACCCACGACCTGCGGCGTGATAGGCAGTGTGTTAACCAACCACGCCAACCGGCCAGTCAAATTGCCGTCTTTGACACATATTAAAAAATATGAAACTTTATTTATTCTATACGCCCATATCAATAACTCCTCTTTGACATAATTTACAGATTCCCGCCTTTGATTTCATACGACTCAAATGAAGCTATGACGCCTCGAATGTGCCGTTAAGATGTTATTATTATACGCCGGACAAGATACTTATTGACTCTACATATAAATAAACTTATTCCAATAATCAAATTGGTATTACGATGATCAATTTAGGGGTGTGATATCACCACATTTAAGGCGATGATCGCTCAGTGGTAGTGAAGTCGGATACCGTGGCGAAGTTCGTGGATACGAATCCTACAATAAGCTTGAGTACTATTTTGTAATACCCAACTGGCTGGCTGGCTACCACCATCAATTTAAAAATTTGTCGCCAAACACCTGTCGGAACACACCGAGTCAGTTCCCATCTAGGCTTTGTGTGCTTCCCATATTCGGCCACATCATCACTTACGATGGACGGACATTATAGAAGGACTCATTACAAGTATTTTTAATCGTCAATTTGATTCATGTAAAATTCTAACGCGGTTCGGAAGGTTGCTTTTGCTGAGAAGAGCCGGCAATTACTCTTTTTTAAAAAAAAGCAACTTAGCCCTATTACATTTTATAATTATTTATTTACTATCTCGGAAAGAGATAAGATCCATTCGGAACGCGGGTGAAACCGCGGAGGACAGTAGGTATCAAAATATTTTGCTTGTAACCCTCATACTCAATTCCTAACTTAATGTAACATAGGTATAATGAAATTGCCCAACTAGTTTGCAAGGTGGTTAGTATGAGTGTCAATAATCACATTTTGCGGTTTGGATTTTCCTTTATACATATTATGTAATGAAATCGTCAGTTTCCTTGTGATATACAAACATTGAGGATGAAAAATCATATGATAACAAATATAATTGAGATTGTAGGTAACCATTGCTTTTATGGAATCTTTAAATCTCAAAAATATGCTCCAAAACTCAATAAGTAGTCAAATGGATTAGCTTTTTTTACAATATCACTCCGCTGAATTTCCGACGGACCCCCTTAGGGGCTGATTAAAAAATAGTAGCAAACCTTAAATTATGTTCAGCCTTGGAAACCAAGCCTACAGACAAACAGACGGAAAAACTTTTGCACGTAAATTAGTAGTATTTTAAATGGCATGAAATGAATCGTACCGTAATAAAGATGTCATATTTTTATTACAAGGACGTTAGATTTTCTTACTCTATGACCGTGAAATCAACTCACTTTGTAAATACGATTTTATTTACAGGGAAATACGGTGAATCATACTATAACTGATTGTGAAGGTCACACAAGAGAATAAAGGAATTTTAATGGATTATTATTTTTACAAATTCTGAATAAAATTTCCTCCTACTTATATAAAGGCGACCAAAATGTTAAGGAATAAGGGCCACTTTTGAATGTGGCCGTTATGTTTATAATAGCTAATAAGTAAATCATAATGAGTTAGTGCAAGTTAAAACGGCAACTTTTGAAAGTTATCGGCAACTTTTGAAAGTTATCGGCAACCTGTGAAAGTAATCGACAATTCGGCAAACTTTGAACGCGTCCTTAATACATTCCCAATAGATAATTATGGCCAACAACAATATTCAAACTGGATAACATCAAATAACGTACAGTTGGTGGCAAAATAAATGTTTTAATTTCTTTCTTACAAAGAATACAAAAAACGATACTACGAATTAAAATTGCGGTGTGAGAGGTACTTTATCCTACGTAAACAAAACCAAACGCACATGTAACTTTGAAATATAATTTTATTTCATTACCATAATAACATTATGCAGATTTTTTCCCTCATTGTACAAGAACAATGGCATTATACACTATGACATATTAGATGACGTCAAGCTTGTAATCTACGCTAATATTATAAAGAGGTAAAGTTTGTAGGAGGTAATATCCAAAACTACTGATCTGATTTTGAAAATTCATTCACTAATAGTAAGCATGCTATATATTTTCATCTCGAAAACGCGGCGAAAGAGCAAGCTAGTGATAGATAAAAATGTGGTATAATGTGGCGGGAATTTTAACATTTATACCTGACAAAGCAACTAAATCTCATTCCTTTAGAATACATCTGCATCATAATAATGCAATAAGCATATGATCACTCACCCTTTCTTCTAAATGTGTGACACCCGCCAAGCTCTGATAAAATGTTGGTGTCTCTAAGTCCTGGACAGAACTTGCTCTTTCTGACAGCAGCCATTTGGACAGCACAGTAGCATCTTTGTGTATTAGCAGCCATGACCGAAACTGTTCAAAGGTAACCTTCTCTCCAGCACCAAACAGTCCCAGTAAGATCTCCCCAACTCGCAGGGCTTGTGACATCGGGAGTGATGTGTTCTCTAAGTGTAATGTCCGTGCAAAGTCCTTCTTGTAAATATAAGTGCCATTGTCCCCTTGATTGTTTACATAGAGAGTCCATAGGAACCTATGAATTATTGGTATAATTAGGAAAATTTGGGGTTGTTGCAATGGGTACTTTTCTTCAATTTGGATTTTCTATCATAATATCTGTGTTCGTTCCTTTCATACTCATATCAACTCTCACACAATCCATTCATCTCTTTTACTGTCTTCTCTTTCATATTCATCACAGGTTCGGTAAAACAGCAATTACTTAATTTGTTTATGGGCTAATTCAGAACTGATGAGGTGGTTCAATGACTTGAAGAAAGTCACTGATCCACTATGGCAAAGGCTGGCAAGAGACAGGGTGAGGTGAAAGACTATGGAGTAGGGCTATGAATCAAAGGGACATGCAGATCGTAAGAAATACTAACTAATTAAGTAATTGTATATTTTTCAGTAAATAAAGGGCATCATTATTATTAAATGTAGGTCATAAATTGGCCTAATCAAACCATTTAATGAGCTCAGTATTTAATTATTGGTCAGGTTTTTACCTTCCTTCATAATTAATCAACTAACTTGCATTGGAATAAAATTGTAGGATAAATTTTATGATGTACTTATGTTAATTAGTTTCAGTTCGACAAACTGAAGATTTGGTTTTGATTATAGTTTTATTTTAGATTTAAGGCGATGATAGCTCTGTGGTAAGTGACGTCGAATACCGCGACGAAGGTCGTGGGTTCGAATCCTACAATGAGCTTGAGCTTTCGGTGAAGGAAAACATCGTGAGGAAACCATAGCACGGTGGAAGGGTACTTTGTAGTACTCGACTGGCTGGCTACCACCCTCAAGTTGAAAATCTGTCACCAAGCACCTATCTGTGTGTTCCGACAGCTGCACTTGAGAGCCAGTTCCCATCTAGGCTTTGTGTGCTTACCACCTTCGGCCACATCATCACTTACCATGGTGAGATTGTGGTCAAACACAAGCGTATACAGAATAAAAAAAAAAAGAATCTAAGTTAAAGTACCTGGCTTTTATTTTAAAAATGCTTTGTAGTCTTCAGATAAATGAATAATAATGAGATAACACCGGGACCAAGTGAAGTAGTGTGTGTAAAAATGAAGAGTTAATTCAAAACGTAAATAAAGTAATCTTTAACATTCAAAGACTGTGTACTCAAGACCCAAAATATAATTAATTATTACACAACGTAAACACAATTCTCTATCTATCATTGAACTTGGAATATTCTGCCTACAATATGTTTTATCTCAGTTATTTCATAGTCAAATATTTTTTACATAATTATCTATTTACATTAATTTTAAATGTGAAAAGAGCATTTTCAAAAAGTGTGCACTAATCGAATGGTTAGTTTATTTTGATGTTTATATTTATTGCTTGTAAACAACTTTGCAAAATTCTTAATAATGTATGTATTTTAATCTAAGTATTAAAGTAAAATAAATACTGTTGGAACTTGTGACGAATGTTTTATTTTACAATAGAATGACAAGTAACAAAATAACGAAAAAACAGTTGCTATGGAGACTGAAGGTACAGTCCTCCTAACATCCACTCCTCTTTTAGGAACTGAGGCCAAGAGCTTTAGTTAGCTTTTCCAGCCTGGGTGCATATACGGGCTTTGTGAAACAATCAGCCAGTTGGTCCTCAGTTGTAACTTGCTTGACCTCAAGCATGCCAGCTGCCACACACTCTCTGACATAGAGATGCCTCCGTTGTATGTGCTTGGTACGACTATGTTGCTCGTATGGCGGATTGTACGCTAGCTTTATTGTTGACTCATTGTCAATGTAAAGAAGTGGTGGCTTTTCAGTTTTCGTGATTTCCTCCAACATTTGTTGTAGCCATATCATTTCCCGTGCTGTCTCCGAAGCTGCCACTAGCTCCGCCTCCGTTGACGATAAAGCTATCGTCTTTTGTTTATTACTCCGCCAGCTGATTGGTCCATAATACAAACAAAGTATGCCGGACGTTGAGTGCGCTGCTGAAAAATCCGCATCGCTGTAGCAGATTAATTTGTTATGGACATTATTTGACGAACCGAATACTAGGCTTTTATTCATTGTACCTTTTAGGTAGCGTAGTATTCTTTTTACTGCTAGAATGTCTGCTTTTGATGGATTGTCAAGGTTTCTCGAAGCGCAGCTGACGGCGAAATTTATGTCTGGCCTAGTCGCGACCATGAGGTATGCTAAGGAACCCACAGCCTGTCTATAAGGGAAGATTAAATTACTTTTTTTTTCATTTGATGAATTATCTATTTTGACTGCCTCTTTTGTAATTGGTGTCTTGACTAGTTTGCACTCAGACATCTTATACTTTTCTAGTACTTTCTTTGTATAAGCTTTTTGACTTAATGTTATGTTCCCATTATCAGATCTTTCGATTTCCAAACCAAGAAAATATGAAGCTGGTTTTATTACAATTTTGAAGCGATTTTGTAGTTCATTAATGAATTTCTTTCCATCATCCTCTGTAGTTGATGCAACTAACCCGTCATCAACGTAAAGTGCAATCAACACCTTAGATTTTCCATTCTCTCGAATATATAGGCATGGATCAGAAGTACTCTGTTTGAAGTTTGAGCTCACAAGAAATTCATGTATACTGGTGTTCCAACATCTTGGAGCCTGCTTGAGGCCATATAAGCTTCTTTTCAGGCGGCACACTCTGTTTGTTCCATCACTATAACCATCGGGCTGTTTCATATAGATTTCTTCTTCTACGTTACCGTTAAGAAATGCTGTCGACACATCAAACTGACAGAGAGATAATTTCTCTTTTACAGCTACTGCTAATAGGGCACGGACGGTAGTAAGGCGCACTACAGGGCTGAATGTCTTGTCATAGTCTACCCCTGGTTTCTGTGAGAATCCCTTTACTACCAATCTTGCTTTATGTCGTTCGACACTACCGTCTGGATTGGTCTTAACTTTAAATACCCACTTGCAAGGCAGTGCTTTTCTGTTCTTTGGTAAAGGAACAAGATCCCATGTTTGGTTCTCATTAAGGGAATGTATTTCACTCAGCATCGCTCCTAACCACTTCTCTTTGTCTGTGCTTTCTAGAGCTTCGCGATAGGTTGAGGGTTCTCTATAGCTGTTAAACTCTTCAGTAGCAGCGAGAACAAATTCATCAAACCTTTGTGGTTTTCTGAGAAGGTTTCGATCACGAAGTACTCGTTGTACCGGAGAAGCTTCATTATTGGTTACTTCATCAGTTGGATTTATCTCGATAATAGTGTCATTAACATCTGTATCTGGGATAGGTATTTGTTCATCATCATTATCTTGTACTGATTCTTGTTCATCACTTTCTTGCACTGACTCATACTCACTTTCAACATCATCGTCATCGTCAAAGAAGTTTATTTCGGCGTAATGTTTATAGTTATCCTTCAAAGATTTTGTAATTTCCGAGATTGAATTTTGTGTTTCGGTGTAGTAGAGTTTGTTAGTGAATCGAACATCTTTGGCAATCATGATTTTATGTTTTGAAGGTACCCAAATTCTATAAGCTTTGGAAGTATCTGAATAGCCTGCAAACATCCCAGGTAAAGCTTTCGATTTGAATTTATCACGTTCTTTGCCATCTTTCAAAAGTATGAAGGCTTTTATTCCAAACTGACGCAGATGGAAGATGCGAGGCTTTCTTTGTACCCATTTCTCATAAGGTGTAGTAACAGTACCAAAATGTGCAGATATAGTTTTGTTGACACTCCTATTGGAAAGGTAGTTTGCAGTTTGAATAGCTTCTCCCCAAAGGCTTTGAGGTGCTTTGGATTCGATCATCATGCTCCTAGCCTTTTCCAGTAAGGTACGATTTTTGCGTTCTGCAACACCATTCTGGTGTGGTGTATATGGTGCTGTTAATCGTCTTGTAATACCATGCTCTTTCAGATAGTTGTCAAAATTTTGATTGCAGTATTCCAAACCATTATCGGACTGGAGACTGATAATTTTGTCACCTGTGAAATTTTCCATTTCTGCCTTGTAAAGTTTGAATTTGTCCAATACATCACATTTTTGTTTTATACAATAGACTCGGCTGTATCTAGTATAGTCATCGATGAAGGTTATGAAGTATTTCTCTCCACCGAGGGTTTGAGTCATTGGACCACAGACGTCGCTGTGCACTATCTCGAGTCGTTTTGTCGTGCGTAGTGTGTCACTGGGTTTACTAGGCAGTCTTTTAATCTTTGCTTGAATGCATATTTCACAATCTCCAAGTATTTCATCTGGCTTGAAATCTAAACCGATAAGAGTCTCATTCTTCAATGCCAACTTCATATCACCTTCATTCATATGACCTAAACATTTATGCCATTTATGAATTTTCGTGTCTTCTGCGAAGTTACATTTATCGTTTTTGTTGTATTTACATGATGTAGGATTTAAGTAGTACAGCCCATCTTTGCCTTTTGGCGCATCGAGTATAATACCTTCTTCAGGATGTGTAATTGTGGCCTTTTTATTTGTAAATAGGACAGTCCATCCAGATTCTGTGGCTTTTCCAATGGATATTAAATTCGAGGATAGGGTTGGCACATAGAGAGTATTTTTCAAAATAACTTCTTGAATTTTACTTTTGCCTCCAACATTGACATCTAGCATAATATTGACTTGGCCTTTACCAGCAATATCAGCTGTCGCATCTTGGGAAGCTAGTTTTAGCAGTTGGAAGTTAGATTTGTCGAGATTTCCGAAATAGTTTCTGTTATGAGACATGTGCGATGTACAACCACTATCAAGAATCCATGTATTATTTTCATAATCTGAACTCTTACTTTTGGAATGCATACATATAGCGTGGGAAGTTTTAGGAACTTCTTCGTTCGTTTCTTTCTTCTTCTTATTCTCCAGCTTTCTGCATTCATTGATAACATGTCCTTTCTTCTTGCAAAATTTACATGTTTTTATGAAATTCGACTCTTCTTCATGTTCATCTTTAGTATTGTTGTTGTTGTTGGAACCATTATTAATTTGTCTGGCTTCTGATTCTTCTAAAATTTTTACCTTAAGATCTTCAGGTTTCGGTAACGCGTCTCTGGATTCTATAGCTACACGAAAATTTTCGTAGTCAGGTGGTAAGCTGTATAGCATCATAACAGCGAGCAAATCCTCATGAATATGAATGTCCATATCCTGCAATTTGTCTACCACGTCCATGAACTTATTTAAATGCTCTCGAATATTGCCATGTTCCATTTTGGACAATATTAACTGCTTTAAAAGTGAAGCCTTTCTAGCCGGTCCCTTGCTAGCATATATGGAATCCAGCGTAGTCCAAATCTCATAAGCTGTTTTGCATTTTTTTATTTGCTTTAATTCGTAAGGTGAAATCAGAAGAACTAACTCAGATTGAGCCAAAAGATCCTTGTCTTTCTTCTCTTCATCAGCTTTTTCAAGATCCAGCGGCTTCTCAACAACACTCCATAGTTTATTTTTAATGAGTACGGCCCTTGCTTGAATTCGCCATGTATCGAAATTTTCTTTATTCAAAGTCTCAATTTTAGTACTTGAGCCCGACGCCATCGTGATCAACGTATTTATAGCTTTATTTTTGCTCTGCTACCATATTAAAGTAAAATAAATACTGTTGGAACTTGTGACGAATGTTTTATTTTACAATAGAATGACAAGTAACAAAATAACGAAAAAACAGTTGCTATGGAGACTGAAGGTACAGTCCTCCTAACACTAAGGCTACTCCTGACCTAATTGCTCTGAAAAGATAAAAAAAATCGCGGTAAACAAGCCGAACGCTCGATCACACTGCTTGTGATGTAATTGTTTACAATTTAAATTTTACTAATTAAATGTGTTCTTACTTGATTTTCTCCTCGATATTGCCTTTAGTAAGCACCACGATACCACAGAGCAGCTCTCTGAATGCTATACCCCGTTTGGTGCCCCCGCAGGCCTGGTAGAGCCACTCCGCTACCTCGTAGGGGACTCCATCGCACAACACTTCATGCACGAAGGCTTCCAAGCTCAAGGACGTTCCGTTTGCACCAGCACATCTTTTGAACGCCTCCCTTATACGTCTCAATTCACTATCAGACACTGCAAACAAAATAAACCGATTCACATCACATTCTTACAACGCACTTCCAACAAAGTAAATGCCATTACCGTACCTCTCTTCACTGCATCCTCATAGGATATAAAACTAGGTTTTGAGTCTTTCGCACCCATATTAGCATATACGTAATAATCATAACATTTTTACAGGCGTAATAAACACAAAGTAACAAAAATTATTACAGCTGACAGCTCACGTCGTATGATCTGTAGCCATATTGAATTATTTCTTGATTCATTTCTTGTGTTTCCACTTCCCATCAAATAAGAACAAGTTTCCTATTTTTTGTGCTATTGCTTTCTGACGTCAACTATCTTGCGATATGTGCTTGTTAAGCATGCAATGTAAACTAAAAAATAAACTTCATCCTTTTTTATAATCTTCATTCATGACCATAAATACAAAATCTTTCAGTCGAATACATTTTCTTCAATTTTAATCTTGGTTTAAATATTCTTCTTTTATGTTATAGTCACGTTACATCACATTCACAATCTAATCCACCTCCGTACAAGTTCAGTCAGGTTTTAGTGAAATGGTTCTACAAAAACTTTTCACGGACTTTTTGGAACAACGTAGAAATGGCTTATATAACAAGCCAAAAACCTTTAAAAAGTATATTATATGTGGCTGTATGAGCTAGAACCCTTTGCCTTGTGTAGAAAAGGGAAAACGAAGAAAAAAATCGCAATCAAAATATTTTTCGTGTTTTTCTTGGATAATTTTGTCTCTAGTAAATAATTTTTACGAGAATTTCCCGAAATAATCCCGCAAAGAGTATTGTAATCCCGCTCCAGAGACCGTATCCGTAGTGTAGTGTGATGTATGTAATAAATTAACTATTGCGAGAATTAAAAATATTTTTTCTTTGTCCTAATAAATTAAAAGGATTTGTAAATGTCCGTATCTTTGTGCGTATTGCGTATAGAAGTAGACGAGGAACTTCCCGAAATGGGGGATAATCCTGTGGAGCTGGGTAAGTAATCACTTATTTTAGTACAGAAATAGCTAAAAAACACATTTTGTCCTGATTGAAAGTGTTAATTTGGCAACGTATGTTAGACAAACAATAGGTAGACAGATAGGTCTGACAATTTTTATAGTGAGTTGATCTGCCGGTTCTTCTAGTTCTATCATAACTATCATTTCCGATTAAAATGTAATGTATCTAAATATCTTTACATTGTGTTGGTAGAAAAGAGTGTTCAAGAATTGGTCAGACAGTACCCCATTAATTGTATCCAAATCCAAACGGAATTTTCACACATTTACTCTATCCAATAATAGAAGCAGCTAAAGATCAAAAGAAGAAAGACCGTGGGGCTCGTGAATCAAATACCATCACGGTGGAGACCTATGCCAGTGTCCTGACAGGCCCTAACAATGATAATGGCATACTGCCCACCAGCTCCCGTAGACCACCAGAGGCCAGCATATCTGAGGACGATGACACCATTAGATTCTTCTGCGGTAATCCACTAGTAGAAGTAACTAAGGGAGTTCTGCATTTGTATAAAGAGAAGTACGTACCTGATAATGTTTTTGGAATGATAATCAAACCCTGAGCTATTCATAACTACTATTTTTTATTAATTTAGTTATTATACACATGCAGCTAAAAGCTGATGAAGTTATGTAAAATATTTTGTCTACAGATTCAGAATAGAATCTTTCTATCTGAAAATCTATTATCTTATTGATTCTAGTGAAATGAAGGAAGCAGAGGAAGCAAAAACACTCTGTCTGTTATCAGTGCCAGGTGCTCTCGGGGCTCCGGACCTGCTTGCATTTGCAGCTGCATGCCAAGAGGATATAGCTCATGTGAGAGTGTTGAGGGACGGCTCAGCAGATCATTACATGGCTCTACTTACGTGAGTAATTGGTTAGTTTAAGGTGATGATAGCTCAGTGGTAAGTGACGTGGGATACCGCGGCGAAGGTCGTGGGTTCGAATCCTACAATGAGCTCGAGCTTTCGGTGGAGGAAAACATAGTGAGGAAATCCTATCCAGAATAAAAATAGATCAAATATTAGTAATATAGATGTATCATGCTTCATTTTTTGTTACAAAAGAAGTTTCATCAATCTGTTGCTTAAATCACTGTGTTTTGGAGTAAATTCAAAATAAATGGAGTAACTTTTTTGCATTTTTTAAGCTGTGTGATTTTTTCTGGAATAGTTAATCAATTAGTTGCTATGACATCTTTATTATAATGGAATCTTTTGTAATCAGATTCCGTACCAGTCAATCAGCCCGTGAATTCCATGAGGCGTTTGATGGAGTACCATACAGTAGCCTCGAGCCTAACGCCCTGTGCCATATGGCGTGGGTGTCGCGGGTGGAGTGGGCGCGCCACGGCACTCCACCACCCTCTCACACCGAGCTACCCACATGCCCTGTGTGTTTGGGTGAGTATCTAGTCTAGTACAGTAAGAGCTGGTACAATACGTGTCGTTTGAAATGTTTATACTACAGACCTATTATCTAACTGTACTACTGTCAAAATTAGTCAAAAAGCAGCTTTCTATTTGTGTTCATAAAGTCCGCGATCGACCGTTATAGCCTTCGGACGTCAACCGACATCTAATAGAAAAATTACTGTTTGTTCCGTATTAAGTTGTAAAAACTGTACAGGAAAAGCCAAACCCAAAAAATGGGAATTTTTCCTGTAAATTAACACGTTAATTTACATCAAAAAGTGACACGGTTGGTCTTTTTTTTTATTCTGGATAAGTTTGTGTTTGACCACAATCTCACCATGGTAAGTGATGATGTGGCCGAAGGTGGTAAGCACACAAAACCTAGATGGAACTGGCTCTCAAGTGCAGCTGTCGGAACACACCGATAGGTGCTTGGCTACATATTTTCAACTTGAGGGTGGTAGCTAGTCAGTGGTGCTATGGTTTCCTCACGATGTTTTCCTTCACCGAAAGCTCAAGCTCATTGTAAGATTCGAACCCACAACCTTCTCCGCGGTATCCGACGTCAGTTCCACTGAGCTATCATCGTCATTAATCGGTATCCATACAAATTGAGGTAGTTGTGTTATCTAGTTAGATAATAGAAAGAAAGAAAGAAAGAAAGAAAATAAATTTATTTATGGCAAAAAACAATAAGTGTACAAACTTATATAAAATAGACATAATAGGTGTGTGTGGTTTATACTGTATTGTATAGAACGCATGGACGAGAGCGTAGCGGGCGTGTTGAGCGTGCAGTGTGCGCACGCTTTCCACGCGGAGTGCTTGGTGCGGTGGCGCGACGCACGCTGTCCCGTGTGTAGGTGTGCGCAGACACCCGAGCCGAGGGGGGGCGCGCGATGCTTCCACTGCCATCCCGACCCTGATGCCAACACTGTAGGTATGTACTGCACGATGAGGGCAAGGTGTCTCTGTCCCGTGTCCTAACTTGTTGGTATGTAAATAGTTCGTTTATCACTGCCATAGAGTCTCGAATCTCGAGTCTTTTTCGATTATTCCTTTACTTTGACGGGCCGGTTGGCGTGGTTGGTTAACACACTACCTATCAGGTCGCAGGTACCTGCAGGTCGTGGGTTCGATTCCCATCCAAGATAGACATTTGTGTGCATGAACATGTCTGTTTGTCTTGAGTCTGGGTGTAATTATCTATTTAAGTATTTATTTACAAAAAAAAAGTAGTATATGTAGTATATCAGTCATCTGGTTTCCATATTTCTGCTTAGTTTGGGAGCAGATAGTAAAAAAAAAACTTTTGCTACATGACTTTGCTCCTTGCCAAATTTCATGGTTCTAGTCTAGGTCAATGAACCCTTATATGTTTTGATTCCCTTGCGAAAGTCAAAATATGCGACATAAACGGCCGTTTCTTTTACTTGCGTTGACTTAGAAGTTTGATTTTTTCACGGCTCCCAGGGATTGCAGACCTGAGTATTTGATATTAATTTCAACTTGATACCTCCACGCTTTTCCTGAGAAAAAAGGCCTTGACCGACAGACAGATGGACAACAAAGTGATCCTATAAGTGTAAAATTTTTCCTTTTGAGTTACGGAACCCAAAAAACATGAATCACATTAGCAAGGCGATGATAGCTCAGTGGTAGTGACGTCGGACACCGCGGCGAAGGTCGTGGGTTCGAATCCTACAATGGCCTTGAGCTTTCGGTGAAGGAAAACATCGTGAGGAAACCATAGCACGGTGGTAGGGTACTTTGTAGTACTCGACTGGCTGGCTACCACCCTCAAGTTGAAAATCTGTCGCCAAGCACCTGTTGGTGTGTTCCGGCAGTTGCACTTGAGAGCCAGATGCCTTTAAGGCATTGCAATAAGGTGTACAACACATTGGCAATCCCCTTGGTATTGCTAATGTCTATAGGCGACGGTAGT
Organism: Ochropacha duplaris; assembly: GCA_951361185.1. NCBI lineage: Eukaryota > Metazoa > Arthropoda > Insecta > Lepidoptera > Drepanidae > Ochropacha > Ochropacha duplaris. The sequence goes on along the minus strand of OX592711.1, from coordinate 773,465 downwards.
CACTTACCACCAGGTGACCCGTCAGCTTCGTTGTCACTCGTGGTATAAAAAAAAAAATAGCAATTGCTCAGGTAATACAATGTAACTGGTATATATTTTTTTATGTTAATTATTTATTCTTTACGTAAAATATAAAACCATACCTTAAAAAAGTACTTTAATTAATAAATTAAAGTTAAAATAAAACTAAATTAATTATAAATAAAAAAATTTCCCCAAATCGCTGCCCGATGGAAGCGTCCCAAGAAGGCTGGTAGCATTGCCGCGCTGAATGGCAATGACAATTCTTTGGGCAAAGTATATGCCAGCCTTCTTGGGACGCTTCCATCGGGCAGCGATTTGGGGCAAATTTTTTATTATGGGAGATGGGAGAGCTCTTTGTACAAAAAAGGCCCTAAGGTTTCAACCCCAAACTCGGACTCGGTCATTTGTTCACACACGGCTATCTGATCCCAAACTAATCAGAGCTTGTAATATGGAAACCAGATCACTGATATACTACATATACTACTTTTTTTTTGTAAAAACATACTTAAATAGATAATTACACCCAGACTCAGGACAAACAGACATGTTCATGCACACAAATGTGTGTCCTGGATGGGAATCGAACCCACGACCTGCGGCGTGATAGGCAGTGTATTAACCAACCACGCCAACCTGTCAAAAATATGTTAGTCCTTTGTAGATTAGCCTAGGGACTTTATTAAAAACTAGCATGTATTTAATGTTTATAGATGAAGATGGTGAGGAATCAAGACTGAACATAAGTGGCGTGGCGGAAGGTTTGTTGGACGGCGTCGAAGCCGGCACTCTCTGGATATGCCTTATATGTGGACATGTTGGCTGCGGGAGGTAGGATCTCTTGCTATATGTTAACATAACAAATTGATTTTTTTATTTTATTTTTTATTCTGGATAAGCTTGTGTTTGACCACAATCTCACCGTGGTAAGTGATGTGTGGTAAGCACACAAAGCCTAGATGGGAACTGGCTCCCAAGTGCAGCTGTCGGAACACACCGATAGGTGCTTGGCGACAGATTTTCAACTTGAGAGTGGTAGCCAGCCAGTCGAGTACTACAAAGTACCCTACCACCGTGCTGTGGTTTCCTCACGATGTTTTCCTTCACCGAAAGCTCAAGCTCATTGTAGGATTCGAACCCACGACCTTCGTCGCGGTATCCGACGTCACTTACCACTGAGCTATCATCGCCTTAAATATTAAATTGTGATATAATATTGTAATTTGTCTCTGTTACCAAATTAGTTGAAACTTAGAACTTATGTATGTACCCTACCCACTAGTGTCAAAGTAGTTAGGGATAATGTAGCAAAATCTCATCAGTACTTTCGGATATTATCTCGTACATCCAAATTACAAATTACCTTTTTATCATGAAAGTCAAAGTCAAAACCATTTATTCAGTTTAGGCCCTAGAAGGGCACTTATGAAGGTCGAATTACAGAAGTTAACACCGGTTCGGAAGTCAGCTTTCAAATGAGAAGAAACTCAGCAAGGTTACATTTTTTTAAATATTTTTAGACCATCTTACTATATTGGCTTTTTTTTTCAAATGTTTACAATTTATTCTTAAACTAATACAAAAATACATAAAAAATTATAACCCAATATTAAAATAAAAAAAACTTGAGGGACACCCGGATGGAACGAAGTTATATAAGTCGAGAGAGTATATATATATAAAAAAAAAACATTTCTATATATATATATATATATATATATATATATATATATATATATATATATATATATATATATATATATAAATAGAAATTAAAATATCTGGCTTGCTTTCTATAAGAGAGAGAGAGGTTGAGAGAGAGAGAGAGACAGACAGAGAAACATGCGCACGCCGCACAGCTTACAATAGCTTACTATAGCAAAAAGTGTCGGTGACAATTTTTCGTAAGATTTTTTTCCGTCTAGCCCCCTTTCACAACGCGCAATTATTCAAAAAGAATTAAGTTAATAATATTAGATGTAATATTTTATTCGTATATGTATTAACTACAGATACGAAGGCGGTCACGCAGCAAAACACTTCCTAGCTTCAAATCATACATACGCGTTACAACTGGGTTCTAATAGGGTTTGGGATTACGCAGGTAAGAGACCTCAAATTATTATTCCTATAAATACAGTCAAACCATAATAGAGCATATAATTCTACTAGCTGTACCCCGCGGTTTCACCTGCGTTCCCTAGGGATATTTTCTTATCTCGGACCAACATCGTGACGCGAGAATTTTATATATTACGATAAGGAACTTACAGGTGATTCTATCTATACTTATATTATAAAGAGGAAAGATTTGATTGTTTGTTTGCATTGAATAGGCTCTGAAACTACTGGACCGATTTGAAAAATTCTTTCACCATTAGAAAGCTACATTATTCCTGATGAACATAGGCTATATTTTGTCTCGGGAAAAGATAAGATCTCATGGGTACGCGGGTGAAACCGCGGGGTACAGCTAGTCTTAAAATAAAGAGCTCGGCTGCAACATATCTAGAACATTCGTTTTTATTCTCGTATTAAATATCCGTCGGTATGCTGATGCAAGTTATAGCTTATCCGACCAATTTAAAAAGTACTTTTGCTGTATGAAATTTCTCAAAACGAACTGCATTTTACAAGCTTTATATTAACTTGCAATGTATGTATGTTTTTCCGGGTGTCTTGAATTAATCTTTTAACTCAATTTTGAAGCAGATATCTTTAACCGATTGAGCTGAAGTTGTGTATACACGTTTAGTTTGGATGACAATGCATGGTTAGCTGTGTGACGTCATTCTAAATCCAACATGGCGGAACACCTATGACTATTAGTATAGCGGACTATTATTTTTTTATGCAATCCTACAATATGGGTATCAAATGAAAGGGCTTGCTGAGAATAACTCAAAAAATAAAAGGACGTCACTCTGAATCCAAAGCTTGCCTCCATCAATGAGTTTTTTAACATTACTAACTCTAGGTATAATGACTACAAATTTTAATAATATAATAGACATGATATAATATATTTTTTAGTGTTATTTTTTTTTAATTTCTTTTGTAATTTTTAATAATGTAATGTAATTTGTACGCCTTACTGGCAGGATATGTGGAACTTTATTATTTTGTGTGACATCTTGTATACCATATTCAAGCAAATAAATGTATTTGTATTTAAAAAAGTTTTTTTTAACTTCTAACTTATCATATTCAACCGTATAATAAGTATATGAATTTATGTGTGTGATCTGTGATTGAAACCTATGTACTGTTTCAGGTGACAACTTCGTTCACCGCCTGGTGCAGAACAAAGCTGATGGTAAGTTGGTGGCCGCCGAGGGCGGGTTGTCGGACGCGGCGTGTGGTGGAGACAAGCTGGACTCTGCTCAGCTGGAGTTCACGTACATACTCACACAGCAGCTCGACAGTCAACGTATGTTCTATGAAGAAAAGATTGCCAAGTTAGTACTACCCAAAGCCATTAAGATCAGGCCCTAGATGGCACCAATACCACCTTCAACTGTGAGGAACCAGCAAAATAGCTATATGTATTTTACATTGTCCCCCGCGATTTTGATTTTCAAATGTTTTCTTAGCGGATTAATCAGTGAGTGGTCTCTGACTTGTCAGTCCGCTTTACTTTTACAGCTTAAAGGCTGATCCGACTTTGATGGAGTTTGAGAAGACACATAAGCTATTTTAAAAAATCACAGTCAATTAAAATGCAATAGTTACAATTTAACATTCATACTGATATTGTAAATGCGAAGTTTTTTTTTATCGGTTAGTTGTTGACTTGATATTCGCCTAGTGACAGTCAAGTCTATGGTCCGACTTCTTTTTTAACCACAGAGCATTGTTTTTATTCGTTTCCGATTTAGATTAGAATCGGAACATACTTCGGAATGTGGCGAGATTCGGGCGCGGGCGAACGAAGCCGAAGAGACCGCGACAACTCTCAAAGAACAAGTGGCAACACTCTCTAAGGATAATAAGAGCATGGAGAAACGATTGCAAAATCTCACTGCCAAGTGAGTATTATACACTCTTCTGACAGCAATGATACAGTAATAATCCCCAAAGCCAATAAAAACCCCAAGTCCCAAACTATTTGAAAAAAAAAAAAAATTGTCTCTGACTTAGTTAGAGCAAATAGATATAACATCCTAAGAAGGCGCATGCTTTTAAAAAAAAAACAAGGTCTAATCATAATCGAGTGGCTGTTAAGTTGAATATTTGCCTTCTAGGAATTGTCAGTTTCATAGGCGAGGGCAGTCACTTACCATCACCTTGCTTGCCAGACTTTACATACATTATGAATGGTGTGTCGCAGGTTGTGTGCGGTGCAGAAGCAGGTGTCGGAGGAGCGCTCGCTGGCCGCAGCACTAGCCGGCTCGCACTCAGAGTGGCGACGTCGGGCTGACACGATGCAGGAAGACTACGACAAACAGGTACTGTCTAGCTACCACCTATTCCCTTCCCACCTTCTGCCCACTACCTACTACATATTGCACACTACCTACTACCTTCTGCCCACTACATATTTAAGAACAGAAAATTATCTAATTTAAGTTTATAAATACATCAATGTAACCATCCTAAACGTGCGTCACAGTCATGTCTATTTAAGAGCTATAAGAAGGGCTATTTGAATAAATATATTTTCAATTTCACCTTTTTTAAGGTGATATACACTGGGTTTTTTTTAACTGAATACTAAAACTTATACATTCATAATAAAAGTAAGACAACATAAATAACTACCGGACAATTAGTAGTTTTCAAGTCATATTTTAGATGTTACGAACTGTACTGTCCCCAGGTGGCAGAGTTAAAGGAGCAGCTACGTGACGTGATGTTCTTCGTGGAAGCGCGCGATCAGCTGCAGGCCCAGGTGCAGCAGCAGCAGCCGGGGGCTGGGTCGTGCAGCGAGGGACTCTCTCAAGAAGACATCACGAGCGCGAGTGTTTCCGTCGCGCCGCCGCCCAAGCCGAGACGCAAGAGGCGATAGCTGCACTCTACTCAACTTAACTTAAGGGGAAGATTGGTAGGCGGGTCACCTATACAAAAATTACTTAAGTACAAGTTATATTTTTGATTTTTATGTACTGATTTTTAAATTATTGATATGAAATATCTTAAAAAGGGTGACACTTTCACAAAGGTAATTTTTACATATTTGGCAGGTGACCCTATGACCTATCTCTTCTTAAGTTTGTCGTTCTACTTATGAGACACCCTGTATGTAACAGATCTAGATAATGAAGTCTAATTCAAAGTTTATAACAAGTAGCTTAAAAAGATGCTGAAGAAGTGTTGTATGCATACACTCGACTTGGACCTATATTGGTTCACCAGCTATTACACCCGCGCTACCAATGGAACTTATCTTTTCCGGGATATTTTATTCCACGATTATGATCTACCAGTGTGCCAACTTTCATCAAAATCCGTTCAACCGTTCTATAATTATAAATGGTGTAACTTTAACCCGACTTTGTTTTATAAAAATGTATGTAAAACCAAGATATTTTTTTTACATTAGGCTTTAATATCATTTTTTTTAACTTGTAAATATGTTAGTAATTCTGTATATTCATGTCCAAACATTTCGTGCCTATGAATACATGGAAATAATACATATAATGCTATATTACTTGATATGTATCAACTGACCATGTGATCAGCTAATTCCAAACTGAGCAATTAGGATAGGCAGGAATGGATGTGATATTAGCGATCAACCGTTGGTGAAATAGTAAATAAATGGCCATCTCTCAAACTAAGCAGTGCTAGAAAAACCAGATATATTGATATAATACTTTTTAAATACATAATGGGGAATATGCACGTGACTTCAAAATAGACGTTTTTTTTATGTAATTCATATTGTTACAAAAATATACCTACATAATTATTTTCATGATTTAATAGCTACATTTAATCATCAAAAAGTGTCTGTTTTTAAATTCTCTCGCAAATTTCCAAAACGCCCCATGAGCAAATCGTGAGTAATCGTGACGTCACTTTGACACTCAGACGAATAGACGTCCATGCACACAAAAGTCTGTCCTGGATGGAAATCAAACCCACTCAATACTAACCTAACCGGCCTATAATAACCCTATGCCAAAACATAGATTAGATAATAAACAACCATAATTATGACTATAGTTACTTTATTTCAGGGTAGGTATAAAAAAAGCAGGATTTAAATATTTCGTAATGTAAAATGTTTTCAAATTACTGTGATATAAAGTTTTAGCTGTAAGTTATTTGTGTCGAATATTTATCGTCCGGCTTCGGTAGCTTTGTGATTCGGCCGGGAGGGTGTCATAGATGTAAAACGAGGGTTCCGTACAAACTTGTAGGTGTGTCAATAGCTCATTCATCACGGGAATCGAGTCTCTACGGTTAATAACTACGGTTTTCGGATTTATTCCTTTACTTACTTTTTTTTTTTTTATTCTGGATAGGTTTGTGTTTGACTACAATCTCACTATGGTAAGTGATGATGTGGCCGAAGGTGGTAAGCACACTAAGCCTAGATGGGAACTGGCTCTCAAGTGCAGCTGTCGGAACACACCGATAGATGCTTGGCGACAGATTTTCAACTTGAGGGTGGTAGCCAGCCAGTCGGGTACTACAAAGTACCCTACCACCGTGCTATGGTTTCCTCACGATGTTTTCCTTCACCGAAAGCTCAAGCTCAATGTAGGATTCGAACCCACGACCTTCGCCGCGGTATCCGACGACACTTACCACTGAGCTATCATCGCCTTACTTGTGCTACATGAATTGTTTCTTGCTAAATTTCATGGTTCTAGGTCAAGGAGAAGTTACCTATAGGCTTTGAATCCCAGAAAATCAAAATATGCGGTATAAACGGCCGTACCTTTTGATCGCGTTGACTTAGATTGAAGTTTGATTTTTTCACTGCAACCTTGGTATTTGATTTTATTTTCAATTAGATCTCTACGCGTTCCTGAGAAAAGGAGTCATGATAGACGGACAACGAACTCATCCTATAAGGGGTCCGTTTTTTTCCTTTTGAGGTACGGAACCCTAAAAACTGGGTAACTAGTGCAGCGAAAATATAATGTCTTAAACTATCCAGTATTTTTTTTATATCTATGTGCCAATCACTCTCAGACAGAATTCTGGAGAATATTTTCTTGAAGTCGAAACTGAATTTAATTGATATTATATTTGTAGCTGATACTGTTTTAAATATATATTTAAGTATTCAATAAAGGTGATTGTGATTAATTGGTGTTTTACTTTGCTACTCATTTATATATGTTTTTATCATAGGTAAATTAACTCTATTAAAAATAGTTTGAGCCTTTGGGCTCATTGCTCCGACTACACTGTATTTTACAACAGCGCCTCGACGACGACTTGAGGAATTTCTAGTAGGTATTATAGGTATATAATTATTAGGGACCGGATTATATGCAACATAAAAAGCTTGTTATATGCATGCAAATATTTGCGTATTTTCATGCATATTTCAAGCATTTTTCATGTATATGCATGATCATGCTTGCAAAAATTTAATGATAAGTTTTAGGATTATAAAAAGCAATTTATATTTTTTTATTTCAAAATAAGCATACAATTAGTAAATTATCTATTGTTAGACGATAATAGGTGAAGAAACATAGCACAATATTACATTACAAATGTTTTCATATTTTTGTAAACGTAAACAATCAAGTTTTGTTCCAAATGTTCAGTATAAGTAGTAAGATCGTGTCGTCGCGGTCGATCATTCAATATATGTATATTTACAAGTGGAAAAGGATCGTTCCACATCCACTGAGGTAACTGGGCAGAATTTGAACTTTGGTGCTATGTTTATAGTTTCTGGCAAAAGTTGTGCCGTCCCATTAATAAAAATATCAATTTGAGCTCGAAAAATATTGTAAATGTATAATAACTAGATCTAGTAAAATATATGCTATTACCTTAAAGGGTTAAATATGCATATAATCCTGTAGCGACATCTATCTACACATAGATATAGTTCGCACGACTCCTAGATAGATGGCGCTTCAATAACCTACATCGCGCTTACGAAGTTTTCCATGCGATCTGCATATATACAAGATTCCATCATCAACATTTGGACCGCGGTCCTTAGGCACGATGACCTAGCCTGGCGGAAGATCTTCCCTTTTCAATGGAGGAGTCTTATACCTCGCTCCTCCATAATCCGGTCCCTAATAATTATACTATCTGGATAGGTAACTCTCAATACCTACTTGAAGCAAATATCTATCAATTGCGAAAAAGAGAAAGATAACAACTACATTGGGACAATCTCTCTTTCTAACACTACTTACCCTGAATGAAAGAATAATTTTAATAAATAAAGAAAAGAAATATTTAATATTCATGGTATTTTCTTTGGGTTTTCACACGGCCGCACGGTAATTTACACTGTATTACACCGTATTTTTATAGCATCAACACGGTATTATTATTTTTTTTATCTAGTAAGTAACACTGCACTGTGGTGAGAGGGAGAGAGGGTGGTTGTTGACTTTTTGGCGGGAACTTGCGAAGTGACGTTGTGTTTTCGTTTTATTTTCATTAAATTACTGTATTTTGAGTTTTATTGAATAATTTCGGTGGTGTTTTGTCCAATAAAGATCAATCTAAGTGCAAAAGTGAAGTGAAATGAAATGAAAGCGTGTATCGTGACTTTCCAGGTTGTCCCAAATAGTCCATGAAATGTTTTAGTGGAATAGCCACCAATTTCACTAAAATTAGACCGGACTTGTACGGACGAGGACTAGACTTTACAGTGAAAGTGACAATAAAACGTGACTAAACATAAAAGATGAATATTTAAAATAAAGAAATGGCTTAAAAGTCTCGATACCAGGCCAAAAATCTTCTTAAAAGAAAAAAAAAGGGTGGTTGTTTGCTTTCTTATTTTTCTGACTGAATGAAATTTTTTCGGTTGTAAAAAACGTATAAAAATAAAACACTTCAAATAGAATGTAAATCTAAGGTTCTTACAAATAAACATGTTTCTAATATTTTTATGATCTCAAGGATGTGTGCGTAGTCTGATAGTACCTACATTACGTTAGCAACGAAACAAACAAATTATCATTTTATAGCTCAGTGACAGGTCACGTAAGTATTAAATTTCCGATCACCTGCAAAACGGTCAAATATCACGCAATTCAGGGATAACTTAGCAGTATTACCGGCATTACTGATTTTGTATTTCCATTGTGCCGATGCGTTGCTGTCCGTTTTGCTTGTGAGTCCTACCTATGTAAAGTTATCTTTGCAGAGTCTTGACCTGGACTGCTCTCGGATCTCTGCTGAGGAAGTATCAGTTGTGTTATAAGCAGTTTTGCAACAGATTAGCCCCTGTTTGTCGCGTCAGAGGGCCTAGTCTATCGCAACTCTGCTAATTTCTTCGCGGACTTATCGCACGCCTTTCTCGCGCTCTCAGATTGACGAAAGTCTACAGCGAGCGATGGATGGAATCCAACTGTTGTTGCACATTGGATTTTAGTGCCATCACTAACTGTGGACTATCTTTCAACAACTTTGTCTGGTTTATAGATTTTGTGAATAACCTATGAGGTAAACATGCAGGGTTTTATTGACCGGACTAATGAACCGCTGAAAATTTGGTCAGGGTATTGTAATCCTTTAAAAATCTAGTGTGAAATATACCATAATTTATATTCATGTCATACAACATCTTTATGAAGATACCTTTCATTATTGTTCATTTCTTTTTTGTAAATCAAACAAATAACTTCACCTATTCAAAATTACCTAACTAGAAAATAGTCTAATCCACCTGATCTGAAACACATTTGGAATTCTGTCTTCAGAAATTATGCCACAAAACATTTTATATACAAATTTTAGCGTACACCTTTGAAGTTTGCTTCCTTTATTTAGCTGAAGATATTGAACTCTTGGAGAAAGTACAATACAATAATTTGTAGATATAGAGAAAAAATCATAATAAATAAAATAAAACATTTCATAAAGAGAATATAATGTATGTATGTAGAGGGCAGAGGGTGCCGGACCCCGGGACTTATCGGTCTATTGAAGTGCTGGATTTGTGAGATTATACTGTATATTATATTCAAAGATTACTGAAATGCTATCTATATGAGGAATGTTTGAAGAAGCTGAAAAACAGATCAATTTAAACACATCATAGATTGTGCCATCCACAAATTCAAATTCAAAAATCGTTTATTCACATGGGCCTCATGAAGGCACTCATGAAAGTTAATTACTCTAAAAAATACATAATAAATTAAGTTAAACTAATACAATAATAAATTATAGCTATATAATGTTTAGTAATGCAGTCGCCAGGAAGTTACTGTGCAGTTTGCCTCCATGCCTCCCTGTCATTTATATAATCATTTACCTTATAGTAAGATTTCGTAATTAATGCACTTTTTACAGCTGATTTGAACCTTCGCGTTGGTAAATCAGTTACAATCTTAGGAATTTTATTATAAAATCTAACTCCATTTGCCATGAAGGACTTATTCGTTTTACTTAATCTAAATGGTGGTACTGTTATTTTATGCTTATTTCTAGTATTTATGTCGTGATTATCGCTCCTCAAGTCTAGTTTCTTAATATTTTTGCGAACGTGCATTATATTCTCCAAGATGTAAAGCGACGGCAGAGTAAGTATACCTGTATCCTTAAAAAAATCTCTAAGGGATTCGCGCGGACCCATGTTGTAAATGGCACGGACAGCTCTCTTGACGACATGCTCCACTCTTTTTCCTAATCCCTTAAAATGCAAATGTACTTCCATTTGCTAGTGTATAAGCATGAAAAGGCAACAGACAGAATTACTTTTGCATTTATGATATTAGTATGGATTAACAGCTACACTAGACATAAAACAATATAAATTTACTATCATATCCAAAATTTTCAGCAGTTCTTAGTTCAAATCTATTTACCATGTCATTTTACCAAGATGTCTAAAGCTTATCCATCACATCACCCCATACATGTTAAGGTAACTGTTATTTCTAGGTAGGTTAATATGAATGACGAACAAGACAGAGCTATGGAACCACCGATGAAGAAACCAAAGCCAAATGAAGATGATCAAGAGATAGATACGGTACAAGATACAGAATTTGCTGAAGATGTGGCAGCAACAGACAAGATGTTCTTAGTTAACGATAAGTACAATAACTTTGTGACTCTCAAGGAGTTGGATATGCTGAAGGAGTTCAAGGTGCTGGATGAGGTGAAGTCCAACGATGAGGACAGCAATGACGAGGAGTCTGACAGCTCTGATGGTATATGTAACTTGTACTTTTAATAATTTAGTATTTTTTTATTTTATTAAGGATAACAACAGCTCTCTAACATTTTGCAGTGCATAATATCTAATTAACATAATAGGAAGCCAAAATGGTTATCCACTACTTTTATATACAGACATAGTTGGTATTACATGAATATGCGATGCTACCTAGGTTTAATAAGAATAACATTTCCTTCATTAGCTTATTTTCTTCACCTATTCCATAGCAACCAAAAAAAAAAAGAATCAAAGAAAAAATCAAGAATTAAGAAAAGTAGTAGTATTAGTAGAATTAAGATAATGGCATGCTAAATCATTGATTTTGACTATGTCCAATATAAGTCCTAATGTAATTATGTTAGCATCCACACATGTATTCTAAAGTATTCTATAACCCTCAATAATTATGTAGCTCTCTTATGAGGTAGGTGCACTAATAAATAATCAGTGAACATACCTCATATGTACATCCAAAGTTACGCACAAACTTTATAATATTTGTTGATTTCATGAAAATTCGCTCAGCTATTAAACAGTAGTATAATATAAGAAGGTTAGGATCGACGGATACAAGAAAAAAAAATCAAAGGCTTACAGATTTCCAATGCAGTTTCTATTATACAAGACAAGTAAATATATTTATAGGAAAGTCTGTGGGGGTCCCCGAGGACGAGATTGAGAAAATGCTGGAGGAGGATCTACCTGAGGACTTCAAGGGAGCACCCAAGGTTAAGGAGAAGGCCTATATTGTTAGACCAAAAATTGTGCTTGAAGGTAAGTTAAGGTCATGTAGATTATAGAACAGAAATAATGAAAAAGGGTTTTTATTTTTCAATATTTATTGATTCAGGCACGTAAAGTAATCTAATTCTATTCTACGTTTATAAGGTCCTTACCAGGGCCTAAACTGAATAAATGAGTTTGAGTTGAGTTTATGGAAAAGTTATGCTGCACCAGACCGTGGACTCTAAGTAAACGTAAATGTGTTGAATTTGATATTTGACAAAATAAATATTTAAAAAAAAATCATACCAAATAAAGGTATTACAAAAGGGGCCCCAAATTAGGGCCTTTGTTTTCAAATTTACTTCAATGGCTTTTAATAACTCAAAATGCACAATTTAAATGTGTTAGATAGAACAAAGAATTCTTGAAGATTTATTATTCGTAAATGTTTTGTAAAAAATATAAGAACAGATGTTGTTTATGATGTTAATACACTAGGCCACAATTTGGAACCCCTTTTGTAATACCTTTTTTTTTGGTATGATTTTTTTAAATATTTGTCAAATATCAAATTCAACACATTTACTTTGAGTGTCCGCGGTCGCCCCGCTGATCTGGTGTGCGATTTATATTTCAATTTAGAAATGTTGGTGAACAATGCACTACTGAGCATTATATGGGCCTTCCGGGGGCCTAATTGAAGACGGGGCCCTGGTCACGGGCCCCGTATGCCCATATGGTAAAGACGGCACTGGTCATACAGCCCTGCAAGGTTGTTAGTGTTTACCAATAATCTATACTTAATAATAATATTATTTTTTTGTTTGTTTGTTTGCATTGAATAGGCCCTGAAACTACTGGACCGATTTTAAAAATTCTTTCACCATTAGAAAGCTACATTATCCCTGATGAACATAGGCTATATTTTGTCTCGGGAAAAGATAAAATTCCACGGGAACGCGGGTGAAACCGCGGGGTACAGCTAGTCATGTATAAGATAGATTGACAAAGATTTTTTTTAATTAGGGAGCGTTCAAGTATTACGTACCGCAATTTTTGGAAATTTTTGACCCCCCCCCATGTAACGCGCCGTCACGTTTTTCTGTACCCCTCCTCCCTAGTTAAACGTTACGTAACCATTAAGTGAAAAGTGAGCATTTTTACCTAAAAGTAACAATTATGTGGCCGTTTACCTTAAAGTAACAAATATTAAAGTACTGAAAATGAAAAAAAAAACAATGTTACGTAACGCGTAGTTCAAAATCTGTAACGTTTTAATACTTGAAGGCAGGGAGCGTTAGCTATTTGAAGTATGCTTAAATTTACAATAGAATACTCTGTTCCGTTCCGTTCCGTTCCCCAAAATAGAGAAAGGCATAAACCAGTTCGAGGTGCTCCCCCTGGACTGGATGCTGGTGCGCCACTACAGCGGCATGCCGGTTTACATGCATCGCACCACCCGGGTCTGCACGCTCTCCAAGCCTTACTTCCTCGGGAAGGGCAACACTAGGGTAACTGACATTTCTAAATATATTTCACGAATACAAATCTGTGCTGGGTTAAGTATCTCATATACAATCACAACAATAAATGGGGCCAGCAACACTAATATCTCTATCATGTCTCAATATCATTAATGCGATGATACCTCAGTGGTAGTGACGTCGGATACCGCGGCGAAGGTCGTGGATTCGAATCCTACAATGAGCTTGAGTTTTCGATGAAGGAAGATATAGTGAGGAAACCATAGCACGGTGGTTGGTAAATCTGTCGCCAAGCACCTGTTGGTGTGTTCCGGCAATTGCACTTGAGAGCCAGTTTGCCTTTAAGGCATTGTAATAAGGTATACAACATAATTGCAATCCCCCTGGTATTGCTTATGTCTATAGGCGACGGTAGTCGCTTACCATCAGGTGACCCACCTGCCTCGATGGCATAAAAAAAACATTTTTGTTTATTTTAATTGTGACATTTCAAGTGAACTTTTTTGAACCGTTTTGATTTCAGCGACACGAGATACCAATAAGCGCCATACCTTGTCTAGCATACCGAAGGGCGTTAGAAGAAGAAGAAAAACAAAAAGAAATAGATAGAAAAATAGAGGAGCAAATCCGAACTGGTAATTACGTGAAACACACAAATACTAACCAGGAAAATGTAGCCAATAGCAACAAAGAAATGACCTGTCCCGTTCAGGAACAAAATACTAATGAAGAAGAATGTCCTTTTATTAATATTAATGCAATACAAGATAAGACTCCTATAAATGATGTAACTGACAAGGAAGAAAATACCTTATGTCCATATAGTGAAAGCTCAAAATCAGATGAAACGAATGTTAAAGCAGTTGAAATAGAGATACCAGCAAATAGACAGCCCGTGGTACTTCCCGGTGGTATTGTAATGCCTCCACCGAGAGTTGAAACGGTGAATACCAGTTGGAAAACTCAGTATTTATCAGCTGACATGATAAATAATTACTGCAAGAGTTTGTTCAAGTTTAAAACTGTTAATATTATGCATTTCAAGTAAGTCCTACTAATATTATAAATGTAAAATTTTGTATATTTATTGCTCAGTCATCCAAAAATGGCTCAACCGATTTTGATAACACTTAGCACATAGGCACCTGAGATGAGAAACGATAAATTCCATCGGGAATTCCCTCTATGAATTAACATTGCCAATATTGAAAAAAACAGCAACAACAACTTTTTGATAAAAATACGAGTTTTTAAGCTCTTGTAATTTTTAAACGAAAATGTTACTTGCAACAGGAATTCGATAATAGATCATAAATAAATAAATAAATATCCTCGGACATTTTTCACACACGGCTATCTGATCCCAAACTAAGCAAAGCTTGTAATATGGAAACCAGATGACTGATATACTACATATACTACTTTTTTTTGTAAATTCATACTTAAATAGATAATTACACCCAGACTCAGGACAAACAGACATGTTCATGCTCACAAATGTGTGTCCTGAATGGGAATCGAACCCACGACCTGCGGCGTGATAGGCAGTGTATTAACCAACCACGCCAACCGGCCCGTCATGTTTCCAAACTTTCAAGTCTATACTAAGATTTGATTTTGTTATCAATCATGACTTTTTATAGGATAACACAGGATGACTCAAATTATTTCTAGAACCTTCACAAGTTAAATCTAGATAAATATTACAGGCGGTGGGCAGACCGTCGTAAATACACGAAGGCGAGAAAGACACTACAGTACCCAACGTTACCTGAAGGCACAAAATTAATCACCATACCCGCTCAGCCCACGCCTGGACAAGACAACGGTGGTATGAAACTTAATTACAACATTTTTTTGTACTTGCTTACATTTGAAAATAATAACAAGTATTTTACCTCCATATCTTAAAATATCTTAAATAGTCTATCTAGAATAATATTATAAAGAGGTAAAGTTTGTGAGGTTGTAGCGGGTAATCTCTGGATCTACTGAACCGATTTTGATAATTCTTTTACCATTAAAAGGCCACGTTATTAGTGAGTAACATAGGCTATATTTTAATCCCGGGAAAAGATAAAAACTCAAACTCATATATCTTTTTTAAGTAAACTTATTACTAGTATTTTTAATCGTCAATTTGATTCATGTTAAATTCTTACGCTCGGTTCTGTAGGTTGCTTTTGCTGAGAAGAGCCGGCAACAAACTCAGCAATTACTCCTTTTAAAAAAGCAACTTAGACCTATTACATTTTATAATTATTTATATAGTCTTACTGATAATATATGTGTGTTATGGTGGCAAAAAAGAATAAAGAAATTGATTTTAGTTAGGAGTGATTTTGTAAACAAACAAACTCAAGCAGATCCCACGGGAACGCGGGAGAAACCGCGGGGTACAGCTAGTTATATAAAAAAATTGTTAAAACCATTATTAAAAAGTTCTTATATTGAACAATTAAACCTGTTTTAGGCAAGTCAAGCAAACGTGACTGGGTGATGAACATGAACGGTCGCAGCTACCTGTCAGTATTCCACGAATACGTGCGACGCGCGCTACAGAAACAACCTGTCTACGAGTTCAAGCAACTCGGTGAGATAACCAACACTACTCTACTATACTCAGGGCCGGATTTAAGGGAGGGCAAACGGGGCAACTTTTTTTTTTAATTCTGGGAAAGCTTGTGTTTGACCACAATCTCACCATGGTAAGTGATGATGTGGCCGAAGGTGGTAAGCACACAAAGCTTAGATGGGAACTGGCATTGGGAACACCAACAGGTGCTTAGCGACAGATTTTCAACTTGAGGGTGGTAGCCAGCCAGTTGAGTACTACAAAGTACCCTACCACCGTGCTATGGTATCCTCACGATGTTTTCCTTCACCGAAAGCTCAAGCTCATTGTAGGATTCGAACCCACAACCTTCACCGCGGTATCCGACGTTACTACCACTGAGCTATCATCGCCTTAAATCGCCTGCCCGGGGCCTCCACAATAGAGCCCCCACATAAATAGTACTTATTAAAAAAGAACGGCTAGAGATGACTATGTAGTCGAATAGCCGGCTGGAACGAAGTTCCTTCCACTCTAGTACCTATAAAGTTTCTTTTTTTTCAAAATAAATATATTTTCTTTCTTTCTTCTTTCTAAAGTAAAGTACCCAATGTTTAAGGTAAAATAATTAATTAATGGCCTCCTTTGTTGCCCCCGGGCCTCCACACTTCTAAATCCGGCGCAGACTCTATTCTACTCTACTGTACTATAGGTCCTTATGCATGAACGTGCGTATGCGTGCGTGTGTATTAGTGACGTCAGAAACCGCGGCGAAGGTTTCCTACAATGACCTTGAATTTTCGGTGAAGGAAAACGTGAAGAAACTATGGCGATGATAGCTCAGTGGTAAGTGACGTCGGATACTGCGGCGAAGGTCGTGGGTTCGAATCCTTACAATGAGCTTGAGCTTTCGGTGAAGGAAAACATCGTGAGGAAACCACAGCACGGTGGTAGGGTACTTTGTAGTACTCGACTGGCTGGCTACCACCCTCAAGTTGAAAATCTGTCGCCAAGCACCTGTTGGTGTGTTCCAGCAATTGCACTTGAGAGCCAGTTCGCCTTAATGAGGTGTACAACACATTAGCAATCCCCTGGTATTGCTAATGTCTATAGGCGACGGTTGTCACTTACCATCAGGTGACCCGCCTGCCTCGTTGTCACTTGTGACATAAAAAAAAAAACTACAGTACGGTGGTAGGGTACTTTGTAGTACTCGACTAGCTGGCTACCACCCTCAAGTTGAAAATCTGTCGCCAAGGACCTGTTGGTGTGTTCTGGCAGTTGCACTTGAGAGCCAGTTGCCTTTAAGGTGTACAACATATTGGTAGTCTCCTGGAATTGCTAATGCCTATAGGCGACGGTAGTCACTTACTATCAGGTGACCCGCCTGCCTGGTTGTCACTTGTGATATAATTTTTTTATTTGTGTGTTATTGATAAATTGTTGAGAAGAGCCGGCAAAAACTCAGCAAATACTCTTTTTAAAAAAGCGACTTAAACGTTATCACATTTAATCATTATTTATAATCTCACTGATATATGTGTGGAGTGTTATGGCGGCAAAAAGGAATAACTAAACAGAATTTAGTTGCGAGTGACTAAACATTTTCAGATTGTCCAAAAATGTAACCTTGTTGCATTTCTTTCCTTATCTTTTCAGTTGTTGTGTAACTTCCGAACCGTTGGTACCTGTAATTCGACCTTCGGGCCTAAAATAAATGCTTTTCTGTCTGCTGTCTTTGACCATAGTATTCGTGTACAGAGAACGCGTCTAGTCCGTACCAGGCGACGGTTTACATCGGCGGCATGCAGTACGGAGTAGGGCAGGGCTCCAGCAAGCGGCAGGCCAAGTCCGCCGCCGCGCGCGCCTCCATACACATACTCATACCGGAGATGAAGGACGACCTCGACCCGCCCTCCGCGTCCAGCGCCCCTGGAGCACCCGCTACTGCCGGGGCGGGTGCTCCTGGTGACACTAGCGACCCTGACTTCTCGGTGACTATCGCCTTTTTTTTATTCTGGATAAGCTTGTTTGACCACATTCTCACCATGGTAAGTGATGATGTGGCCGAAGGTGGTATGCACATAAAGCCTAGATGGGAACAGCTATCGGAACACACCGATAGGTGCTTGGCGACAGATTTTCAACTTGAGGATGGTAGTCAGCCAGTCGGGTACTACAAAGTACTCGACCACCGTGCTATGGTTTCCTCACGATGTTTTCCTTCACCGAAAGCTCAAGCTCATTGCAGGATTCGAACCCATGACCTTCGCCGCGGTATCCGACGTCACTACCACTGAGCTATGATCGCCTTTCAACCTGATGGTACGATGGCAGTAATATCAGGTTGCCAATGTAATTTCGACCTTCTTACTATGCCTAGAAGTCTTAGACAACCTATGCACCCTCAGAATGAATGTGATGTATCTAAAAAAAACTGGACAAGTGCGAGTTGGACTCGCCCAACGAGGTTTCCGTACAAATTTGTTGGTTACGTACATATTATAAATAGTTCAGGAATTTCGCAGTAAATTTTTTTATGATTTAATCACAAATGTTTATTTTTCAATTTTTCCCTTTACTTATAGTATAAGATGGTATTACTTGCCAAATTTCTTAGTTCTAGGTCAACGGAAAATACCCTTTAAATTTTTATTCCTTTGAGAGCATCGAACGAAATATACGTTTTAGCGGCATAAACAGTCGTTTTTTTTAGAAGTTTGATATTTTCACAGCTTGAAGGAACTGTAGACCTGAGTATATCGTTTTAATTTCAACTATACCTCGACGCGTTCCCGAGATAAAGGGTTTTGACAGACAGACGGACAGACGGACAACAAAGTGATCCTATAAATGTTCCGTTTTTTCCTTTTGCGGTACGGAAACCTAAAAATATTTGGACTGATTCGGCCTCGTTCATACAAAATGACAAAATTAGTGATGTTTTTAAACTATCCCTGTTTGCTTATCATTCGGTCTCTTTTTTTCCGCTTAGTTTATAGCAAAATAAGAAGTTACAGAAGTTTTGAGTTGGTCGCTTTAATTCTAAGAGTGCACTATGTTCTCTCGTATTGCGTAGTAGATAGATGTTTGACGGCGTACATTGCTATATTCCAGTTCTTCGACTACGTGGGCATCGAGGACCCTCGCATCACGGAGTTCTGTGCAGCCACCTGCGAGCCCTCGCCACACGCCATCCTCAGGACCTGCCTCCTCAGAAACTTTGGTGCTGGAGACCGACATATACACACAGAGGTACACACACTCACAACCTTGGACCTGTGAGCTTACCCCCAACTCTTTGCGATTCAACTCTGCCTAAACTGAATAGTTTGTGTCAAAGGACGTCAGAATGTATGGACAAATGTAACAATTGACGGAAAAACTATTCTTCTCTTCTCTAGCCTTTCTCAACCAACTTGGTGTAGGCCTTCAACTGTTTCCACTCTTCGGAAAGACAATTAAGTTCAGGTAAAGTTAAACCGTTAATGGTAGGGCCCCTTTTTGCTCAAGGCACTAATTGTTAAATTGGAATCGAGCACTAATTGTTAAATTGTATTTTTCTGCAACCAGTTCCTTATTTTCACTACCTACCGAGCCACAGGGGTTCGATTCCCATCCAGGACAGACATTTGTGCATGAACATATCTGTTTGAGTTTGAGTGTAGTATCAATTTACAAAAAAAAGTGGTATCTCTGCTTAGTTTGGGATCAGTCAGATGTGCCATGTGTGAAAAATGTCTGGAGTATATTTAATATTATTGTTAATAATTGCAGATGAAGAAGCTAGAGTTCCAGAAGATAGAGTTGACGATGAAGGTGGGAAAGCATACCGCCACAGTCGTGTGTAAGAACAAAAAAACTGCCAAACAACGCGCTTCCCAGGCTATTTTACAGGTAAACACATTGAAATGTTTTCATTAAAATTTATATTTTGTACCTTGACGAAAAATAACAAGTAGCAAAAAAAATATTTAAAAAATTAATAATTTTTGTATAAAGCACCATTATACAAAAATTATTAATTTCAAATTGACATGATATCATAGAGGTTTATCGCTTTTTTTTAAACAGGGTCTCCACCCGCACGTGCGGTCGTGGGGCTCGCTGCTGCGATTGTACGGCTCGCGCTCCGTCAAGAGTTGCAAGGAGAAGAAACTGGAGGAACAGCAGATCACGCTGCTGCAGGACAAAGTAATGCTATTGCACTCCTTAGTCAAAGTCAAAACCATTTATTCAGTTTAGGCCCTAGAAGGGCACTTATGAAGATCGAATTACAGAAGTTACCACCGGTTCGGAAGTCAGCCTTCAACTGAGAAGAACCGGCAAGAAACTCAGCAAGGTTACATTTTTTAAATATTTTTGGACCATCTGACTATATTGGTTATAGTCAATCACCCTAAATAATAAATGTGTTTACTGTTTATGGAAAAAGATGTTTCCAATTTTGGAAACGAAGCTCTTTTAGAATGAACTGGCAGAAATCGTCACGTAAGAAAAAAAAAATATGTCGTGTTTTTTTATACCAAAAGTGAATTTGGTAGGCGGCTCACCTGATGGTAAGTGACTACCATCGCCTATAAACATTAGCAATAGTGTTGTATCCCTTATTACAATGCCTTAAAGGCAAGCTCTCAAGTGCAATTGCCGGAACACACCAACAGGTGCTTAGCGACAGAACAACTTGAGGGTGGTAGCCAGCCAGTCAAGCAATAAAAAGCCTACCACCATGCAATTTTTCAACAGCGAGCTTTTTTTTTTTTTATTTTCGATAGGCTTGTGTTTGACCACAATCTCACCATGGTAAGTGATGATGTGGCCGAAGATGGTAAGCACACAAAGCCTAGATGGGAACTGGCTCTCAAGTGCAGCTGTCGGAACACACCGATAGGTGTTTGGCGACAGATTTTCAACTTGAGGGTGGTAGCCAGCCAGTCGGGTACTACAAAGTACCTACCACCGTGAAAAAGCGAGAAAAAGCTTGAAAAAGCGTGAAAAAGCTTTCGGTATAGGAAAACATCGTGAGGAATAGTTTCCTCACCTTTACCGAAAGCTTCAGCGCATTGTAGGATTCGATTCGTATCCGACGTCCCTGCCACTGAGCTGACATCGCCTCACGTATTAAGGCGATGATAGTGACGTCGGATACCGCGGCGAAGGTCGTGGGTTCGAATCCTACAATGAGCTTGAGCTTTCGCTGAAGGAAAACATCGTGAGGAAACCATAGCTCGGTGGTAGGGTACTTTGTAGTACCCGACTGGCTGTCTACCACCCTCAAGTTGAAAATCTGTCGCCAAGCACCTATCGGTGTATTCCGACAGCTGCACTTGAGAGCCAGTTCCCATCTAGGCTCTGTGTGCTTACCGCCTTCGGCCACATCATCACTTACCATTGTGAGATTGTGGTCAAACAAGCTTACCCAGACTTAAAATAAAATAAAAAATATGTTAATTTTCCAGGCCCGTCACAACGAACCAAACTACGCCGTGTTGGACAAACTACGGAACGAGATGCACAAACTGAAGGCTCGAGACGAAGCCGTGGTGCCCATCGGCACATTACTGCTCACTCACTCACTACCAGACCATTCCGGTGCTAATCTTAACAATGTTGACCTGTGACCACTCGAATAATTATCTTTACACTGTCTCTAGACTCTTTATTTACTATGTTTTAGGCCTTAGTCAGTAATTTTATATAAGGAAACTGACTCTCAAGTGCAGCTTTTCGTACATAATATAATTGATAAATCTTGTTATCGCAATCGCACCATGGTAAGTGATTATGTGGCCGTAGGTGATAAGCACACAAAGCCTAGTGTTGCCTCTCAAGTGCAGCTGTCGGATGCCGATAGGTGCTTGGCGACAGTCTCAACATGCTTGCGATATATAGCATCAACTTATTTTCATTGAAGTTTTTTTTTCACCGCAAGCTCAAGGATTCGAACCCACTACTGAGCTATCATTGCCACAAACATGTACATATTAGTCAAACGAACTTCCATTTGTGTTTTAATGTAAGTGAAAATGTTGTAGCTATAATTTTCAAAATCGGTATTTTAAAAATACACCTAAGAAAATTCTTGTTAAGAATGAACTGCCTCTTGTCTATGCCAATATTTCCGAAAAATACGAATCGTTCTAAGAATTGGCTTGAATGAGTCGGTCATGGAATATATTTTTTATTATTACAGTATATATTTTTTTATCACATGATAATGCCCCGCTGTTGTTTTTAAATTTTTATCTTTGCGTCTCCCATACACCTGTATCCCATAAAAATAATATTTTTTTTAACCACTTTAAACGAGTAATTTAAGTTTTATAGATATATGTTTTGAAGTTAACCACAAAAACTATGAAGGTGAAGGTTTAACTGGCTGACTACTACGAGATTTGTCAAAATTTCGACTTTCTCGCTCTGTCACCACACTTAACGTGAGATAGCAATAATAATGCCGCTAACATATCGCGGATTTTTCCAGGTGTATTTGTTACGGGCCTAAAATGAAGTCACTAGTAAATATAAATAAAAATGAATGTGGACATTAGAAAATTTATTATTTAAGTTTAAAGTGTAGTTAACGTTTAAATATAGCTTCAATTTAGTGGAATAAAGAAAGGTAAGAAGTGTACTAAATATTTCACAAATATTCACAAAAGCAATCAAATTAATCTAAAAGTTATTAGATAGTAAACCTATTGTATATGCAGTTAAAGTATATTTTTGTGTTATATTAAGCGATTGAGCTGTTGTTACTGAATGAACTTAAGTTTGTAGACAACATTAAATTAAGTGAAAATGAAGTAAATAAACTAAAAAACTTTGCAACATAAAGGTTTTGTGATTGTATTTTACTTTTCCGTAATATTTTGACATTATAAATAGATATTTGATCTTCAGAAATAAAGCTTCCATTTATTATTTTGCTTGTTTCATTTATAACCATTGGAAGGTATCTCAAAAGAGTAGAACACTGGAAGATTTTAATATCACAAGTGACAACCAGACAAACGGTCACCTGTGCCCCTAGCATGAGTTGGCACCAAAAACACACATCAGACGCTAGCGGAGAAACGCGCATCGAATAGTTTTTGGTTAAACTTGTTCCTACACGCTAGTAACTAACATTTGAGTGTTATTTTGTTGTACTTGTAATGAGTTTTTTTTTTTTTTTTATATTCGATAGGCTTGTGTTTGACCACAATCTCACCATGGTAAGTGATGATGTGGCCGAAGATGGTAAGCACACAAAGCCTAGATGGGAACTGGCTCTCAAGTGCAGCTGTCGGAACACACCGATAGGTGTTTGGCGACAGATTTTCAACTTGAGTGCGAATAAGTCAGCACACAAAGCGGTGTTGCAGCGAATCATAGGTGTTTATTGTCATTGCGTCTTAACGATACGACGCCGTGTGCGAAGGGGGTAAGGAGCTTGCCGAGATTGACTCCTATGTAGATTCTACAAAATATTTGAAGCGAATTAATCTACATTAGGTATATTTAGAAAAATAAGAATTATAATATATAATTTATGTTTGTGTCTATCAAAGTTATAAACGGTAATAGAAAACAGTAAATTATTTAAAAACTTAATACTATTAAATTAAAGTCGTATTTTAAATCTATCAATAACACGGTATGAACATTGAAACAAAATGATTTAAATAATTCTTAATTTAATAAAATCAAATAGAGAGCTTATAGAATCTTAAACAAATGCTTTAAAAGTGTGTTTTTGCATTCTCGCCTTTACGGACAAAACTATTTTTACCAAACGCTATGAATAAAAGTGTTTTTAAAGCTTAGCTCTACAAGTAATAAATACATCAACCTCCGCAAAGGCAAGACTGAAAAATCACATCGTGAATAGGTGAATAACAGATAATCATAAACAGATAAATGAATAAAACATACTTTTTAGCACCTTTAACATAACTTAAAATGTTTAAGTTTATTTATCATCTTTGACTCATTATCAAACAATCTAGTTAAATTGATTTTGTAGAAATATCTTTATATGCAAGAGCTTATTATACACTGTAGAGTTGGTGAAGGTAACAAATATATTACTTATAATGATAATATTTACAAAATAAACGTCTTTTCAATACGATGACATAGGAATTAATCACTATGGTAGGGGAGGCGAATAGGGGATTTCGGGATTTACTCGAGCGCGGCAGATTAACATAAGGGGGCAACCTTGCACCTTGTGAAGTACTCTCACCAAATCTGAGCCCTCTATGTAGTGTCGAACGCCTAGGGTAGCCCGTCAGATTAGTAAAAAAAAATCGATGGTTTGAAATACTCGAGCGCGTCAGATTAAGGTAAGGTAAGTTAGTTACATGCAAAATAGTGTACATTTCAATAATCTGACAATTTGGGCGTGACGAAAGAAAATTAGAGACTCGCAAAGTTGCAAAAAAAAAACGTCACCTGGATTTTCTCGAGCGCGATTAGATTTTTTTTTATTTTGAAGGAAATTAGTCACGAATCACGGAAATATCTTAATCTGCCGATTTGCACAAGCCGAAGTAGCTAAAATCATTATTAAGTGTATAGTCCAGGAATATTATGAGTTTCACCCCAGAATGAGAGATAGTCAGCTATTAACTTGTATAAACCTTTATTTTGACACCCTAAAACTTGTCTCAAAAGCTACTTATCTTAGGGTGCCCGCGACTACTGATTTTTCAAGGTCAAAGGTCAAAAAATGATTTATTGCAAATATCTCGTTTCCTATGGGTTTTTTGGTATGTGTATTCATGATAAATATTGTAGAACATTAAATTCTCTACAACTTTTGTACAGATATTTTTTCGATATCTTGAACCATTTTCGAGATTTCGATATTTTTTATATATTTTTTTTTTCAAACCGTCAGATTAAGGAAATCCCTCAACATAATTGTCAGATTATGGGTCAGTACAACAAGGCCATCAAGAAGAACCGCCTGTATAAAAATCTGACGCGCTCGAGTAAATCAAGGTCACGATTTTTTTTTTCATTTTCAAAAATTGGCCCTGACTGATGGTCGCGTCCAAATCGTCAGTCTTTAAAATAGGAGCTACTGGAAGGTTCACTTAACATCCCTTATCAATGTCTGACGCGCTCGAGTAAATTTTTTTTTTAAATATTTTCGTCCCTTTCGTACGGCCACCCCCACCACGCAAAACGGCAGATTATTATATTTCCGTTATCAGACAGACGTGGCGCGACTACCCTATTAATATCTGACGCGCTCGAGTATTTCTTGGTGACTGTTTTTTTTTACATTTTTGAAACCCTGTAGACGCTCCCCCCACCGCTGAAGGGGAAAATATCACATAACCTTTTTTTCTTTATTCCACCTAATCTTCAAATTCCAGTAGGTCCCAAAGACGCTCGAGTAACTACAAATTTAGCATCATTGCCTCCCCTACCACTAGGTTTTTGGAGTTTACTCCACAATGCTGTCCTCTTAAATACAAACTCGATGTCGAGTCTCACTCAGGCGAGCGAGCTCACATCAAAAGCGAACGCGCACGACCTTCATTTGGCATCCTATAAACATTTGGTACGCACTTGCGAAGTGAAGTGTCATTCGAAGTTTACAGAATGCGAAATTGATATTTAGAATAGAATAAAATAGAAAAAAGTTAATTGAGCTCAAGATCATTACCATTATCTCACCTGAGATTTAGCTGTTCACAAAATAATGTTCTTACATAATAGCATTGCAGTACAATTTGATGGGTATAGTTCAATAAAACTTTTTGCTTTTATAAGTATTGATGTTATAGCTCTTCTGTGCCTGTAGAATTCGAAGTGATAAGAAAATGTATCTACTTACTACTTTTTAAATACATCACTAGTGAACTAGTGTAAGTATTTACGATTAGGTACCTATGTGTACATTATTAAATATTATGTAAGAAGTCTATTTAAATCTAAAAGTTATTTAATTAAAGTCAAGGCCACCGCTGCCACGTAGTGTGAGTCTGCGAGTCGCTCGCTTGGAGAACGTTAGACACTCCGCCGTTTCCAACCGGGTACGGTGCCTGGAGAAACAAAAGATTTTCTGGTTTTAAGGTTATCTGAATAAAATTATCATGATTATGCACGCACAGTTAGGTATTTTGTTTTTTCTGATAGTCTAGATCTCGTATGGGATAAGTAAGTACAAAGCCTAATAGAGAACTAGCTCACAAGTGTAGCCGCCGAAACACTGATTGATGCTTGGCATTGGTGTTGATGTTGGTGTTGGTGTTGGTATTGGTGTTGGTGTTGGTGTTGATGTTGGTAACTGACATGAGTGGCCCCGAGCCAGCGCTGCTTGATGAAGTCAGCGGCGCGCTCGCCCACCATGACAGCGGGTGCGTTGGTGTTACCGGAGGGCACCGCCGGGAACACGCTCGCGTCCGCCACGCGCAGCCGGTCTATACCCTGGACCTGGGGAAAAACGAACATGTTTCCTACTTAAAATTTTCAACTTGTGACTTTCTTGTAGGTTCTTCTCAGTTGAAGGCTGAGAAGTCATCGGTGATTATTTCTGTAGCTCGACCTTCATATCCTTCTAGGTCCTAAACTGAATGAATGGCTGACTCTTTACAAAAAATCTAGTCAAGTGACAAATTTATTGAACGTATATTTACGAGCAAAACTATCTGAAACCCGCTGCTAAGGTATATATAATATTACTAAATTTCAATAAGCCACCCCACGAATGATCAGGTAATCTGCCTGCTGAGTTGATACCAACACAATAAACAAAGTAGGTATGGGCGCAAATCATAGACGAAGTTCTACGGCCCGCATAAAAAAAACATTATTTTAGTCTATATTAACGGCCTGAATCCATCTCCACCATCCATCCATGTCACCAGATACCTTAAATCACCTTTAACTCTTACCTGCAGCAAGTTATCAACGACGGCACTCGGGTCTCCCCTGGGTCCCATCTTGCAGGAGCCAGCCTGATGGTTCTCAGGTCCAGTCTGCATCCTCACAGCACACTCCCAGTACGCGTCGCACCCAAACTTGATCTTCTCACAACCCTTAACCGGAGTCTTGTCAAGTTTTACTCCGAAACGCTTCAGCGCTTTCGTCTCTGATAACTTGATGGCGAATTTGATGCCTTCGATTAGGGTTTTAACGTCGTCTGGGTGGGTTAGGTAGCTGGAATGAAAATTAAGGTTTTTAAGATTCGTGGTGAATCTAAGAAGGGTACTTGATTAATTGCTCGCAATTTTAATGGTCTTCCATGTCGCTAGAATTAAAACTGTTGATGACCGTATTAAAACTAAAACATAATTATGCCAGCATCTTTCATAAAAACGTTATTTCAAATGACAATAACTATTTCTTAATGGAAATATAAAGGCCTTGTACATCTTAAATTAGATGATCTAAACAGCGTCCGTGTGGCAGGCCTTAAAGTGACTAGGTACAGTCCGATACGGGAGCGACAGCAGTGTCAACATTTTTGGCACCTAGGTAACACAAGACTACACCAAATATCTACTCACTTAGCATAAATCTTGGGGTACGCAAACGGATCATTAGATCCGATCTCCAACTTTCCCCTACTCTTGGGATGCAGCACAGTGGGTATGATCTGTATACTCCTGGAGCCATTGTCGAGTCTTTCCCCCACCATGCCAGTCTTGGAGCAGTCAGCGAGGAACCCTCCGAAAAACAGCTGGATGTCAGGGTTGTCCTCAGCAGGGTTTGAGTACTTCGTGTTGATAAATGCTGTTACTTCGGATATACCTGGAAGTTAAGTTATTGATAGTGGATAGTGCTTTGGTTGACTTGGTCATGGATTGTCTTCATGCTTTAGATTCAGTATATTTGAATCAAGTGTCGTAAATATAATGCGAGGCGAATGAGCTGAAGAGCATTAGAGCTGCAGAGCATTAGTGGTAAGGCCAAATAATGTGTCACTGTGTATATTATTACAGTTACTGTTTTCTCAACTGGTGTACCAATAAAGAGTTCTCGATCTATCTATCTCTCTATCGCAGCCTCTAAGGACCTATTTAAATAGTTGCACTGTCAATAAAATTAATTTATAATTCCTCTCACCGGTCCCCGACATAAGTCCATCTCTAAACAGCAGATACTCCATGGCGGTTGCCCAGTTGAGCGGCGTGGTGTTATTGTCATTCACTTGGAAGTTCAGGAAGTAAGCTACGTGGTTCTGCAGGTTCTTGCCGACGGCCGGTAGAGGGTGAACCAACTTGACTCCAGCACGGTTTAAGACATCAGGGTCTCCAATGCCACTTAGTTGCAAGATTTGTGGTGAAGCTACTGCTCCAGCGCTGTTATGGATGGTTTAAATGAAATTAGATAATTATGTCATTATTTTTTATATAAATTGAGTCTATGGATGTAGCCTCAGCCTTTTCGTAGAGTGCTATAGCAAACGAAGAGATATTGTGAAACTCCTATTTGTCCCATGAAACTCCTTGTAAAAGTAATATTCAACAACAGCAATTGAACGGTAATTTTTTTTAAAAACAAAAACCGACCAAAAAAGTTTCAGGATAACTCCCAGCTCACCTCAAAACAATCTCACTGTTGGCGAATATGACTTCGGTGCCACCAAAGCTGTTCCTGACCTCCACACCATAAGCCTGCCTGGTGGTGCGGTCGACGAGGACGCGCGCGAGGGTCGCGTTCAGCATCACGTGCAGGTTGGGACGCGCGCGCGCAGGACGCAAGAACGCGCGCGACACGCTGAGGCGGGACCCGTTGCGGTTTGTTGTCTGGGCTATCGAGAACCCTGTGTGATGCTCGCCGTTTAGATCTCGGGCTGTATATCCTGAAATGTATATTTTTAGTGCTGGATAAGATGCTTATTAAAATTTTGGGAGCACCAATGAAAGGCATGTGACTGGAGGAGCGATGGATATTGACGGTAGCTGAAAGAAGGGAGAAGAGAGAAGGAAGCTAAAATAACGGGTAGATGAAATAAAAGATCTGTTATCAAAGCGTACAAATCCCCAATAATTGGCAGCAGCACCATAGATATGGGAGTAAACATAATCCAAACTGTAGGTTCAAACTCCAAACAGGTAGTTACTGCATTAACATTAATAAACATTGGTTATTTTTCGATTGAACGTGTTTTAGCTCCAAACAATATTTGTTTCGCTCGGATTTTCAGTAGGTTACTTACCCAACTCCTCACCAGCCTTCACAATACTGTAACTCAGGGGTGGATGATAAGGGAACTGCGAGACTGTCAGCGGTCCTCCAGTGGCATGGTAGCCCTGATCCATATCCTTCAGCTGTTTGTTGTCCTCAGACTTGAGGAAGTACGGTAACACGTCGTCGTACGACCAACCCTCGTTGCCAGCGGCTGCCCAGCTGTCATAGTCCTTTTTAGAGCCTCGGATGTACATCATGCCGTTCATCACTGATGTGCCACCTAGCACCTGGAAAGAAGATTGTTTTAATAGCAGTTCTAGCAGGCTATAGTTGTTTGGCAATTTTTACTCTAAAGGTCTCTGCTAATGCCGTACCTACTTCCTTGGAAAACCACGATGAGGAGCTCGTTCTACAACCTGAGCGTTCACAGAAGCTCTTTTGAAATCCCAAAGTGCGAGACTAATTAGCATTTGTGTGTGACGCACCTTAAATGAATTAATTGAGCACCTTTTGTTAACATTTAAAACTTGATTGCGTGATCGGGAAAGTGAATCCACACACATCTTGTCATGCTAAATTGTGAGATAAACCGTGGGATTAGAGTTGCGTGTTACTGATATCAAGTGCAGCATGCGTGCGAGTTAAAAGTCAAAACAAAGCATTGTAATGTCTTGAAGAGACTAAAAACTTATAGTATCCTGCTGGCAGATAAGTAGTTAAGATGTATGTACAAAGTTCATAAAAGAAACTAATGAGTCTGCTAATGCTGATTGTTCCAACAGACAAGAACTTTGACAGTATGATTATTTTTCTTTTACTCACAGATCTCTAATTTTAGAAAGAGTTTACGTATGTTTTTAAAGATCTATAGCATAAGCACGAATTAACCTGCTTGCTGCGTGTTCGTATAGTATCGTAAACTCGAAACGTTTACGTTATTAATTCTCGAAAAATATCAGTAGCCAGATTTCATTTTGAACTTACAAAATAAAGGCCTTCGCATAGACGAGTAAAATCATTAATGGGACATTTATTGACATAAACCCCGATTACCATTGTTGACGTCTTCATATGGAAAACTACCGACTGGCATACTATGTTATATACGTGTGCTAATAAGCTTCTTGAGACTGGCTTACTTGGTGTGCATCACTCGTTGATTAGCCATTTTTTTAAGGCGATGATAGCTCAGTGGTAATTGACGTCGGATACTGCGGCGAAGGTCGTGGGTTCGAATCCTACAATGATAGCTTGAGCTTTTGGTGAAGGTAAACATCGTGAGGAAACCATAGCACGGTGGTAGGGTACTTTGCAGTACCCGATTGGCTGGCTACCACCCTCAAGTTGAAAACCTATCGGTGTGTTCCGACAGTTGCATATGAGAAACAGTTCCCATCTAGGCTTTGTGTGCTTACCACCTTCGGCCAAAATGTAGTCAAACACAAGCTAATCCAGAAATAAAAAATTGTATAGATTTTTCATACGTCCATGCGACGTTTGGTGTTCTTACCTTTCCTCTCGGCCAGTAGCACTTCCGATCCTTCTCCCCGAGACAAGCAGCCGGCTCTGGCTCAGTCTGGTACCCCCAGTCGATACTGGACCCGATGAAGTTCAAGAACATCGATGGAACTTGAGCACCGGTTGGCTCGTCGAAGCCTGGACAGTTTAATAGGAAAAATCCTTTAGGCTTTGCTTCCTTTCGACGATGAGATTAATATCAAACACGAGCCTAATAAAAATAACATTCTACGGTTTTTTCCAAGTTGTTAATAGGAAAGATTTCGGCGATGTCCACTAAAATCCATTGAAAAGATCCATGATGGATCTTTTCGCACTTTTTTGTCCACTTTAATCCTTTATCGTGGTTTTTTTGCAAAGTGGATTTTTTAGCACTAACGAGTGTCTAAAAATCTCGAAATGGGCTGATTAACACATGCAATCTTCTTTTATCAACACTTTCAACTTCCCTGGCTGAATCATAAATTTTCCAATAAAAGTGTAGAACAAAAGAAATTTTATTTTTAAACATAAACATTTTCTTTTAAATTAAACAAACATTCGCCTTGTGGTACAAAAAAAACAAATCAAACTAAAATAGCGATCTTTTCGCACGATCAATTAATTAAGTATATAGTAATTTTTAGGGCTCCGTACCGCAAAAGGAAAAAACGAAACCCTAATAGGATCACTATGTTATCCGTCTGTCAAGACACTATATCTAGGAAACGCGTGAATCAATCACGATAATCGAGTCAGAAGATTTTCTTGCAACAAATTTATGTTTTTCGGATTTTTCCCTTAACTTGTAGGTATATCACATAACTTATTGCCAAGTTTCATGGTTCTGTAACGACATCTATCTAGTTATAGTTCGCACGACTATAGTTCGCACGACTATAGTTCGCACGACTATAGTTCGCACGACTCATAGATGCAATAATCTACATCGCGCTAACGAAGTTTTCTATGCGATCTGCATATATACAAAATTCTATCATCAACAGTTGGACCGCGGTCCCCAGGCACGATGACCTAACCTGGCGGAAGATCTTCCTTTTTCAATGGAGGAGTCTAACAACCCGCTCCTCCATAGTTCTGAGTCAACGGGAAGTACCCTATACATTTGGATTCTCTTGAGATCGTCGTTTTTTGCGGCGTAAACGGCCGTATCTTTTCTTTACGTTAACTTAGAAGTTTTATTTTTTCACAGCTCTAATGGTCTATAGACCTGAGCATATCTTTTAATTTCGAGTCGATACCTTCAAGCGTTTCCTAGATATAGTGTCTTGACAGACGGATAACATAGTGATCCTATTAGGGTTTCGTTTTTTCCTTTTGCGGTACGGAGCCCTAAAAATTACTATACACAAGGCGAATGTTTGTTTGTTTTAAAAGAAAATGTTTATGTTTAAAAATAAAATTTCTTATGTTCTACACTTTTATTGGAAAATTTATGATTCAGCCAGGGAAGTTGAAAGTGTTGATAAAAGAAGATTGCATGTGTTAATCAGCCCATTTCGAGATTTTTAGACACTCGTTAGTGCTAAAAAATCCACTTTGCAAAAAATCCACGATAAAGGAATAAAGTGGACATAAAAGTGCAAAAAGATCCATCAATGGATTTTTACAATGGATTTTAAGACACTCGTTAGTGCTAAAAAATCCGCTTTGCAAAAAATCCACGATAAAGGATTAAAGTGGACAAAAAAGTGCGAAAAGATCCATCATGGATCTTTTCAATGGATTTTAGTTGCTATACCCAAGATTTCTTGCAAGAAAACATTACACGAAATATTACGCCTCAGCCTCACGACAATATTTGGTACAAATAGGCCAAAAATGTATCCATACCTGCTTCCAAAAGCAATACTCTCCACTCGGGTACTTCAGACAGCCTGGCAGCGACCACGGATCCAGCTGAACCTCCTCCCACCACTATGAAGTCGTACACAGAGTCCATGTGTCGCCGGAACTGGAAATACAAAGCAACGTGAATCAGTACTATAGTGAGGCGACCACTAAAAGGGATGCTGACAGACATTGAAAATCAGTTTGTTTTTATGTTGGAGTTTTGTATGTAATACTAGCTTGTGACGTCATAAATATACACCATCAAAAATGTATTCTTTGTAGTTATTTTGTATTCGCTATTTTTGAGAAGCAGCGACCTTAGGGTCGTTGTATAATGCCACATCTGTAGGCTTATTTTTTTTTATAAATTCTGGATAGGCTTGTGTTTGACCACAATCTCACCATGGCAAGTGATGATGTGGCCGAAGATACAAAGCCTAGATGGGAACTGGCTCTCAAGTGTAGCTGTCGGAACACACCGATAGGTGTTTTGGCGACAGATTTTCAACTTAAGGGTTGTAGCCAGCCAGTCGGGTACTATATACAAAGTACCCTACCACCGTGCTATGGTTTCCTCACGATGTTTTCCTTCACCGAAAGCTCAAGCTCATTGTAGGATTCGAACCCACGACCTTCGCCGCGGTATTCGACGTCACTTACCACTGAGCTATCATCGCCTTAAAGCCTCTTCCCCTCTTCTTACGCGCCATTCGGAGCGTAAGACTCGTCCTAGTTTTTATGACAATTGTACTTTCATGTTAAATAATCGATAGTTCAATGATTATTTCCTCGATTGTTCCGAGATTATTTCTCTGCAATCAATCGAATCACGAATCGCTCGATAATAATGTCGTCAGTCGTGAGCGTGACAGAGAAGAGCTTTTTATTCATAGGAACAGATTACAATGCAATTCATGTGAAAACCGTGAGAGAAAATTTTCTTGATGTTTTAAGTGTTAAAAATTTTAACGCAATTATTGTTGAAACTTTTTCGTTAGCAATTTTTTTTATATTTATCAAATCAGATGAATTGAGGAGACCTAGAACGGGACGGAGACAATGACATGTTGGCACACAAACAGCAAGATGGACCGAACGATCTGTCCAGGGTGGTGGGAAGGGACTGGATGAGGAAGGCCCAAGACCGTGAGAAGTGGATTGAAGAAGATTATGCGAATTAAATCTGGAGCATGGTAGTGCTTACAATATTGCAATTAGAAGTTTAACGTTATACCTAGGGTTAATACTTAACAGTTGTAATATGATAGGATTACGATTTTAGTACGACTTTTATTTAAAACGAGGGTCACCCTGAAATCAACCTGTATAATAATTAAATATTTAGTGATCTAAAGCTTGATATTTCCGTGAGGACGAGAAATCGACAAAGTCAGCATTACATCGACAATCCCCAACAGAAAATGACGGTGACTGCATAAGAGCGTAGTTATGAATGTATATTACCTGTGTTCTTCCACACGGGTCTTCCAAGTCGCACTGACTCCTCAGGAACACCTCCAACAGTCCCATGAACAGCATGAAGGCGCCTCCGCCACATGTGGACGCGAGGGTCGGTCCTGGCTGCGACATTGGGCAGTCGCAGGTTATTGCCATCTGCAACAAATAATCTCTATATGAATACCTACTAAATAGACAGTTCTCTGTTTGTCAAGCGATTTTCTTTTTAGGGTTCCGCACGTCAAATGGAAAAACGGAAACCTTATAAGAACTCATTGTTGTCCGTCTGTCTGTCCGTGTGACAAGACCCTTTTTCTCAGGAACACAAATTAATATCAAATACTCAGTTCTGTAATTCCTAGGAGCACTGAAATAAATCAAACTTAAAGTTTCTACGTAAACATCGGTGCGCGAGTCCGACTCGCACTTGACCGGTTTTTTTAATAGCTATTGACGAGCTTTAAATAGTGTAGTGCAATAAAAAATAAATGGAAACATTTATTATTTCCCACCTTTAAATGTAAATTCGATGATTTTAACTTATTCACGCAAAATCTGCTGACGGTATTTTGATGAAACTTGGCACACAGGTCATTATTTTATTTTATTTTATTTATTAGGCACACAAAACAGAATACAATCAATAATAATTAAATAACAAAATAAGAACTAAGCAATTGTGCAGGATTGCATTCCCAAGCATGTGTACACAGCATGATAAGTGAACGTACAGCAAAAACTATGTTAGGTTAGTAAGCGGTTAATAATAACAATAATACTTAAGTAAACTTTAAATGCAAGTTAAGATGTTAGTGTGACTATAGACAATAATTGCGAATAATATGAAGTATAGCTTTCTTAAATTGATGTACATTATCATTATAAATATCCACGGTGCTGTTGTGACATATCATGACATCATTGTATTGACGACAAAGTCTGACAATGGGATTATAGAAGGAGGTGTTGTTAACATGAACTTGCAGCAAGAATGGATTTAGGTGAGGTTGTCGAGCTCTATACCTAATATTTAGATTTATAAGCGATAGTATGTGTGCGGAATCAATTCTGGAGTGAATGATTTTATGAAGGCAAACAAAATCTAGATATTTGCGACGAGCATCAAGTGTCATCATGTTGAATTTCTTGAGCCTATCGCTGTATGCTCGGTGTGTGCGATTAAAGCCAAATCTGTATCCAAGAATATTTAAACATTTCTTTTGGACTCTCTCTATATGGTGGTTGTGAGTAGTATAATAAGGTGACCAAATTACTGAATTAAATTCCAAAATACTCCTAACTAGAGAAAAATATAGGTATAAAAAGCTTTGAGGTTTTTTAAAATCCTTAGTAAACCTAGAGATGAAACCAACCATTTGATTACCTCTATTCGTAATGTGTTCATAATGAGGGCGAAAGGTTAACCTTTCATCGAACAAAACACCGAGATCTCTAGCTGTATTTTTCCTCTCTAAAGTTTGTCCATCAAGTTCGTAATCATACAAGAGTTTATGAAACTTGTTCGTGAATGAAATAACAAAACATTTTTGAACATTTAGTGACATATAATTTTTAGCACACCAGTCTCGCACCTCGATCAAGTCCTGTTGCAGTAAGTGAGCATCATTTAAGCTTTTCACAGTCATATAAATCTTAAGGTCATCAGCATATAGCAAGCACGGAGAGCGAAGTCGTGGCACTAAGTCATTTATAAACACTGTAAACAATAATGGACCCAAATGCGAACCTTGCGGAACGCCCGAAGTGACAAGAACTGGCAAGGATAAGTGTCCCTTAATAGCTACTAACTGACTTCTTTTGTTAAGGTATGATTCGATCCATCTAAGTAGATTCCCGTGAATTCCATAAGAAGACAATTTATCACACAATGCGGAGTGGTTAACCTTATCAAATGCCTTAGAAAAGTCTGTGTAGATGGCATCAACTTGCATTCTTTTGGCAAATGCATTACATAGGTAGTTTTTGTAAACAAGGAGATTAGAGAGAGTCGATCTATCCTTTACGAAACCATGCTGCCTTGGAGAAATTAGAGGTTTGAAGTGATGATACATTGAATCATAAACTATAGCCTCAAATAGCTTTCCAAAGGTAGACAAGATACTGATAGGCCGATAATTCTCACACCTGGATTTGTCGCCAGACTTATGAATAGGCACTATATGGGCCGTTTTCCAAAGGGAAGGGAATACGCCCGAACGAATTGATAGGTTAAATATAATGCTAAGAGGACAGTACAACTCCTTTGCACACGTTTTAATGAAGAGAGGGGGTATACCATCTGGTCCTGCTCCTTTAGTTGGCTCCAGTTTCCTTATTTTATCGTATATATGACCTTCAGTGATAGAAACATTATATAAAGTACTATTATGGCTGATACAAGACTTGTGACCATTCGTAGTCACTATGTCGGGCTCGAAAACAGAGCTAAAATAACTTGAAAATAGTGCACAAATTTCATTGCAGTCGGAGGTTACAATATTGCCACACTTCAAGGTTTGTGGAATCACATTCGTTTTCTTCTGACTACCAACAAATTTCCAAAAGTCTTTAGGGCCATCAGTCAAAGACGATTCAACCGAGGATATAAATGAATTGTAGTTTTCATCTAGTAACTTTTTGCATCTGGAGCGTAGTAATGAAAAAGTGTCATAGTCGCGGGGGTTTCCATATTTTCGAAAACGCTTATGGTACTTAAGCTTCTCTTTCAGGCATTTTTTTAAGGCAGGAGTGAACCAATTTGGGTAATTGCTTGATTCGTTTTTAGTTAATGGCGTATATCGTGAAATAACTTTGTCAGTTTTATCATAAAAAGTTTGAACAGCAATATTGACGTCCTCTGCAGATAAAACAGATGGCCAGTCAATTAGTGCAAGTTCCATCTTAATTTTAGCAAAGTTACATTTTTTAAAATTAAGACGCTTAAGGGAATTAGGTTTAAAAGAACCAAAGGTGGAGTTACAATTATCAACGTCTATAACTAAAGGCGGATGGTGGTCGTCTAGTCGGCTAATAGGTACAGCCCCGTATACATTAATAGAGGTTATCGTGGAGAGAACGAGATCCAAGTATCGATTATTCTTATTCGGTATATTGTTAAACTGGTGCAAGTCGCAGAATGATAACGTTTCAAGCAATAGGCTGGACTTGGGATCATGGGCTTGGGATGGCAACATTTCACACGAATCAGAAGATTTAGTCCACTTTATAGCAGGAGTATTAAAGTCACCAATACAGAGAAAGTCACTGGTGTCATTAGATTGCATTATAATCTTTTGACAGTTTTCGTAAAAACTTTTTAAGCGTTCATTATTTAAGTCTGGTGGTAAATAACATACACATATATTAATGCAACAATTTTGTCTACGAGGATCAGGAATAACACTTATCCATAAGTCCTCTATCTCAGTATCCCAGGATGATTGACGAATTACGCTAATGTCATTCTTTACAGCAACAAGAACCCCACCTCCATCCATTTTATTTGAAACCGTGTCACATCTATCCCTTCGAAAAACATTATAACGGCTATCAAAAAGCTCAGCATCAAATACGCTTTTATTCAGATTAGTTTCAGTTAAACAAATTATATCATAGTCACTATTCAAGATATTTAGATAAAGATCCCTAATCTTAGACCTAATTCTGTTAACATTTTGATAGTATATTAACATAATTGAATTAAAAACGGAACCAAACATTATTGATCGATTATTATCAACTTAAAATTAAAAAAAGAAAAGAAAACATTATAAAACATAGTATACATTAAATACATCGAGAATGCGAGTGAAACCGCGGCGATAGCTAGCTAGTTGCACTACATTCACAATGAATCCTACAGTCAAATCAAATCATTTATTCAGTTGAGGCCCTGGTAAGGCACTTATGAACGTTTACAATTGACTCTACCACCGGTTCAACATACACTTAACACAGTCCTTGCAATGGTATTGCTTAACTACTAAAACTCACACGAGATAGTAATCGAGTGACAATCGAGATACAATAGTAGATGTCAGGTCACATTGATGTCAGATAGCACTGCACTCATAATGAAGTGACAAGTAAGTGAGCACAATGGTTTAGTGAAGGCCAATTTGTGATACGAGATAATTATCAGGTTTGCTCGACTGCGTTTTGAGGTCTCTTGCCTATCTATGTAATTAGTTGCTAATGATGTGTGTCCTATTTTAAGTCGTTTAAGGTTGCATTTAAGTTAATGAGGCGAATTGCCGACAGGTATTTGAGAACCGACTTTAATTGATGACAACTTTTCGACAGCGACGATTTATTTTAAATATTGAATTTTATGAAAATATTATCGTGTTGTTATGACTCGTTTTTACAGTTTCCTCAGTTTAAATAAATGTAAAGAAATGGTAATTGATCAAAATCGTACCGCATCAAAAACGTAATGAGGTTTGAGATAGTTCAAAAAGTTATATCATTTAATTTCCGTATCGAATGCATAATGATATCTATAAAAATAACGTACTTAATCATTCTTTATATCGTTAACCAAATAACATTCAAAGATAATAATCTGTATATTAAGTAATCACATGTTATAGAAGGCGTTTACTTTCCATACATAACTAGGCTACCCTCACGGTTCCACCTGTTTTTAAACGACTTCAAAAAAGGAGGAGGTTATATGTTCGACTGTGTATTTTTTTAAATGTTTTTATCTCTAATTTGTTGCGCTAAAACCGACACTGGTTAGCAACTAAAATAAAAGGCAGGTGGGTCATCTGATGGTAAGCGTCTTGTCGCGTAAACATGCGGTTAGATATAAGCAATACTAGCGGGACTATTGTCGATCCTTTTACAATGCCCTGAAGGCAACTCTCGAGTGCAACTGCAGATACACCAATGGTGGTGGCCAGCCAGTCGAGTACCTACTACAAAGTACCTTACCACCGTGGTATGGTTTCCTCACGATGTTCCTTCACTGAAAGCTCAAGCTTATTTTAGGATTCGATCCCATGACTTTTTTTGTATCCGATGTCACTACCACTGGGCTATCATCGCCTTAGCCGAATGGTTCTCGAGTTATAAGTACACTCACGGACAGACAGACAAAGAGTTAATGTGTTTTACATGTAACTAGCTGTCCCCCGCGGTTCCACCCGCGTTCCCGTGGGATTTTTGCAACATAGCATGATGTTAGTCTTCCTCGATAAATGGGCTATCCAACACTAAAATATTTTTTCAAATTGAACCAGTGCTTCCTGAGATTAGCGCGTTCAAACAAACAAACTCTTCACCTTAGATAATAACATAGTATGTAATATAATAGATGTAACATATCTGCTGTAACTACATCGTTTCAATAGAGCCTACCATGATGACATCATTTTATAATCATACTATGTATATCATTTTATTGCAAAACAAAATGATTGTATAATTGGTAGTTTATTTGATTTAAATATACATGTGGCCTTTCAGTTATTAATTAATGTAATGAAGATATGAGACCTAACGACTATCTTGTAAAGGCGATGATAGCTCAGTGGTAGTGACGTCGGATACCGCGGCGAAGGTCGTGGGCTCGAATCCTACAGTGAGCGTGAGCTTTCGGTGAAGGAAAACTATTTACTATCTTTCCGCCACGCAGTTTCAACTTTTTGTCAACCTTTTACAATTCCTTGAAGGTAACTAATTAAGTGGCTCTCAAGTGCCGCTGGTAGCCAACCAATTAGTACCTACTACAAAGTAACTACCCTTGTTTTTAATTCACGATAAGCTTGTGTTTGACCACAATCTCATCATGGTAAGTGATGATGTGGCCGAAGGTGGTAAGCACACAAAGCCTAGATTGGAACTGGATCTCTAGTGCAGCTGTCGGAACTTGAGCACTTGAGGGTGGTAGCCAGCCAGTCGGGTACTACAAAGTACCCTACCACCGAGCTATGGTTTCCTCACGATGTTTTCCTTCACCGAAAGCTCAAGCTCATTGTAGGATTCGAAGCCATGACCTTCGTCGCGGTATCCGACGTCACTACCACTGAGCTATCATCGCCTTAAACCCTTCCACCGTGCTATGGTTTCCTCGCGATGTTTTCAATAAAAGGCCGCATGACCTCCACCGCGCTAGAGGCCAGTGATTTAACCCCACTCTCTCCAATTCAGAACCATTTGCTCGAATGAAAAGAACAAGTTCCTTGACTCCCTCAGGTCTTGACCTCTGAGAAGTATTTTAATCAATGATCATTAGAATTATATGAACAAAGGTTATATGTTTGACAGAATGGTGAACGATCAAGATTATGTAATATATTGTAGTATCTATTTGAAGTTTATAAGCTCGCTCTACTATCCTAGCAGCGTACCATGGCCACACAGCATCTTCTCTAAAATATGAGTTATTGATTTGGGGAAACTGTGAACAGGCGCTGCTTGTGGGGCTGGTCTTCTTGAGTTTGTTGTTTATTAAGTCAGTCATAATTAATTTCTATAGATTAGTATTTTTGCCGCCATAACACGCAAATATTGTCAGTGAGACTAGATAAATAATTATTGAATGTAATAGGTGTAAGTTGTTTTAGAAAAGAGTAATTGCTGAGTTTATTGCCGGCTCTTCTCAGCAAAAGCAACCTTCCGAACCGAGCATTTAGAGTCTGACTATTCATAAGTGCCTGTGAAGGCCTATTTGGATAAATAAACAATTTCATTTCATAAACAATTTCATTTCATTTCAGTATTCATAGCACAAAAGAAATGTATACGTGAAATATGTGGTGTGCCACCACACGCCTCATGCAGGCCATTGTTTGAAGATCTAGGTAGGTATATACTTGAGACTATACTTGATCTTATTTTTTCCCTGAATAAAAATCCAATGTCCTTTTCCTAAGCCCCATCTATCTCTATACCAACATTCATGAAAATTTGTTCAGCGGTTTAGGCGTGAAAGGTAACAGACAAAATACAGATAGAGTTACTTTTGTATTTATGATATTACATAACAAATTAATGTTATTTAAAATAAATTGTATGTTTGTCGTCGATGCGTTCCTAAACCGATTGTGATAAAACTTTGATGAGTTGTTCTGCGTTCGTCGAGGAAAGTTCTTAAGAAAAATACAATTTTACCTCTTTTTAGGGTTCCGTACCCAAACGGTAAAAACGGGACCCTATTAGTAAGACTTCGCTGTCTGTCCGTCAGTCTGTCCGTCTGTCCATCCGTCTGTCTGTCACCAGGCTGTATCTCAAGAACCGCGATAGCTAGACAGTTGAAATTTTCACAGATGATGTATTTCTGTTGCCGCTATAATAGAACATACTAAAAACGGAATAAAATAAATATTTAAGGGGGGCTCCCATACAACAAACGTGATTGTTGTGCCATTTTTACGGAACCCTTCGTGCGCGAGTCCGACTCGCACTTGGCCGGTTTTTTTTCAATACGTGTCATTGCAATGCTTGCCTAGTGCACCTAGTCTACGCTGATATTTTAAAGAGCACCTAAAGTTATGTGCAACAATCTTATAAAAAAAACTTGAGAGGTGTCAAGGGACACCCGGATGGAAGGAAGTTATATAAGTAATATAAGTCGAGAGAGTATATATATATATATAAAAAAAACAAAACATATATATATATAGAAATGAACATATCTGGCTTGCTTTCTATGAGAGAGAGAGAGAGAGACAGACAGAGAAACATGCGCACGCCGCACAGCTTACAATAGCAAAAAGTGTCATGACAACTTTTCGTAAGTTTTTTTTCCGTCTAGCCCCCTTTCACAACGCGCGAAATCGTGTATCTTGTTTTACGACTTAATCGAATCTTTCGATCGAAATTACACTCTGAAATCATATGTTTAGGGCTTATTTTATTATAACAGTGTGAATTTGAATCGTTCACATATTACAAGGTGTAGATTGCGCAAATCTAGGCGTAGTGCAAGTGCTTTTACGTAACATATGCGCTTGTCTAAAGTAATGAAGTGGTTGGTTTATGCTCTCACGGAAACCACTGTGACCAAAGTTGGATATTATTTGGAGAATTTGTGAGATAACTAACATATGCACGGTATACCCATGTGCGGGTTCACTGTTGCACGATACGATGCTGGTATTTAAAAGAAGTTTATTTTAATAATTACTTTTGGAACGAAGTTCCTTATCGCGCGTTGTGAAAAGGGGGTAGACGGAAAAAAATCTTACGACACTTTTTGTGTCACTGTCACTGTCGGCGACAGTTGTGTGTAGTAAGCTATTGTAAGCTGTGCGGCGTGCGCATGTTTCTCTGTCTGTCTCTCTCTCTCTCTCTCTCTCTCTCTCTTATAGAAAGCAAGCCAGATATTTTCATTTCTATTTATATATATAATAAATGTTTTTTTTTATATATATACTCTCTCGACTTATATAACTTTGTTCCATCCGGGTGTCCCTTGACACCTCTCAAGTTTTTATTTTTTTTATTATTTCCATAGACAAAAACATTTATGTTTTACTTTGGATATGTTTGTGTTTGACCACAATTTTACCATGGTAAGTGATGATGTAGCCGGTGGTAAGCACACAAAGCCTAGAGCCTTTCAAGTCACGCTCAAACTTCACTTCAAAGCTTAAGTTTATTGTAGTATTCGAACCCAC
Source organism: Ochropacha duplaris (assembly GCA_951361185.1). Classification (NCBI taxonomy): domain Eukaryota; kingdom Metazoa; phylum Arthropoda; class Insecta; order Lepidoptera; family Drepanidae; genus Ochropacha; species Ochropacha duplaris. Next base: position 730,772 of record OX592711.1, on the reverse strand, counting down.
GACCTTGGCCGCGGTATACGACGTTAACTGAGCTGTCATAGCTTTTAAAATAATTGTTTTTTCAATTATGTATAATACACTATTAAATATTAAAATAATCTTTTTAGAAGATTTTTAGAGGTTGAAATCGTAAACACAACTAAACAAAAGTATAAATTCCCGTATCGTCACTCACGCGTTAATGGAAACAGTCACACGAGTCAGAGAAAGTGAAGTTGGCAACATTATATGAGTCCGAAGGGCGGTGCCGTATATAATGTTATTTACGGAGCGGCTACCGAAAAGTCAAGGCTTAATGTCACCTGTCAATCACTTTGATGTGTCAATCCATTATTAATCTGACACCGAGTGTATAAAATAATGACATATGAACTCGATAGCTATAAATAATTATGTAATAAATCTATGTTTGTTTGTTAAGTAGCGGCCGTCAATTTAAAATGATTGACCGGATTTGGCTCCTGCCAAAAAAAACAATAAAATATACCATTATTTATTTAGTAGAAAATCTGTCGTCAAGCTTTTAGTGGCCCAGCAGTTGCGCTTTAGATATTACGTGTCTTTTACGTATTTTAGGTCGGTAAAACATCTCCGCGCCCCACTTTTTTTCTTGCTAGTGTTGTAGTGCTGCATATCGACATATACATATCGACATATCGACAGCACTACAACACTAGTGAAAAGATGCACACTTGCACTGTAAGGGATTAGGAAAAATAGTGAGGCGCGTCTTCTCTCTATACCTATAGACTTGTTCACAATATCATGTTGATATCACAAGGTAAAGAAACAAAAAAAATATGTAAAAAAATTATCGAGGCCTCGGGTGACCGGCGGGGAGCTTTTTCCGCCAACGCATTAGCTTGGCCATCCAAAGAGTAAACGCTGTCAGCCTACTGGGAACCTTGCCGATCGGCAGCAGCGGCAGCCTCGAAGAAGTTTTATATATATTAAAGTTGTCAAAGTCAAAGTCAAAACCATTTATTCAGTTTAGGCCCTAGAAGGGCACTTATGAAGGTCGAATTAAAGAAGTTACCACCGGTTCGGAAGTCAGCCTTCAACTGAGAAGAACCGGCAAGAAACTCAGCAAGGTAACATTTTTTAAATATTTTTGGACCATCTGACTATATTGTTTTTTTTTTTCAAATGTTTAACAATTTTATTATTAAAGTAATACAAAAATACATAAAGATATTTTAGTTGTACATTTGTTTGTATATTTTGTACATTATATGTTGTAAATAAAGATAAAAATATAATTTAATCAACAAATCACAATACTATTTTGAGTGAACTTTCCCTGAACACACATACCTATATATAGCAGCGCCAGATATAATTATATATCAAATGTCAAAGGTGCGCACGCGACAGTACCGACGCCAAGTCGTGACATGCGACAAGCTGCTCTGAAACGATACGTGCGTGCGCAAAACTTCCTAGATATGATACAGACTTTATTTTTGAATATTTGTATTCTTTTACCTAATCCTTTACAACGCAAGTATCATCCTTTCACTAGCAAAATATTTTTTTTAACGCAGCAACGGAGCAAGGGCTCGACGTAGTTTCTCTATAAATAATGATTTATAGATCGGTGAGACGGTGAATGGGATAGGTTACTATTTTCCGAAAACGCGGATAAAATTGGGATTGATACTTTCAAATTACAGTGGACCCCCGGTAATCCGGCCCCTGTCTAATCCGTCACCCCCTGTAATCCGACATAGTCTTTTCATGCTTCTTAAATTGATTGATTCATAATTTTTGATTATTTTAGTATGTATGTACCTCTTTCGTCTAACGTTAAGTTATTGCATATTTTTTGTAAGTACATAATTTTATAATAAAACGTAAGCTCTCTATTGTGTTGTTAATAAATGTACTAAATTTGACATACAACATAACATTATAGAATCTTATCATTGGATCTGTAGTTTGTCGGATTACAAGGCACTCTTTTGTAAAAAAATCCGGACTATAGGGGGTCTTAGGCAGTACTCTATAATCCGACAAATTCGATAGTCCGACACTGCCCTGCAAAACATTTGTCGGATTACCGGGGTTCCACTGTAATATGTTGGGACAACATTATATTAATACGTAAAGTTATGTTTGAAAGGATACTATAAAGTTTCTGATTTTGTAGATAACAAGAATGCATTGAAATGAATTGCTCGCTTCACAAACTATTTTATGAGTTTCATATTTTGTACTATGTGAAACTATTTTTAAGAATTAAATGTAATCTATGTTGCTTTTCAAAAAAAGAGTAATTGATGAGTTTTTTTTCTTCTCAGCAAAAGCAACCTTAAGAAACGTGCATTAGAGTAAAAAATATTTTGTTATATATCTTACAGGTGACGATTAAAAATACTTGTAAGAGTTTACTTAATAAAGAGATTTTTTAATTTGAATTTGAATTTACAGATCGATATTTACCTATAGAAATATCGATAGCACTACAACACTAGCCTAAGTATGAACACTTGCACTGTAAGGGATTAGGACAAAGAGTGGGACGCGTCTTGGTGGATGGCATTATCTATAGTGTGATCAACAAAAATAATTCTTATTCCTAAAGAATTAAGGTCGTATTTCGACCGATGGGCGTAATAATTATTTCACAATTGTTGTTGATATTTGACTGAAGCCAAATCGATATAATTGTAATCTCCATTTATATATTTCGTAATCAAACTAATTCTTTTCTCGGTCTGTCAACTTATCTAATTATAAGTACACAGTTTTTTTTATAATTAAAAAAATGTCAATAGAACTTTAATGTGGATTGGTATTAAGCAATACTTATTAAGTTAGAGTGTCGACGGGATATTACTTAACGCAAAACTAAGTTTAAAGCGTATGAGTTCGTTTGACCTTATTTTGGATGTTATTTTTCTTGGAATGAAACTTATTTTGATTTATTACGTTAGATGGTTTAAGTTTAGATTTTTAAAGCCAGGTTTGAGATAGCCCCTTTCTTTTTTGTTATATGGTGTTAGAAAGTGATGGTGATTTTCCTTTGGGGTGTCCCGTACATGTAATTAAGGGATGATAAAACTATCTAGTTCAGATATACGGAGGTGTATTCTTTTCTTTTCCAAAGTCGTAAAAAAATGACGAATGTCTCTAATTAAAAAAATATAACATTGATTTTTAAAGTGTTGTAGGTTCTATTCACACGTACTGCCTACCATTTATAAAAAGATAAAAAAAATATATAGTTCGAATTATAAGTTTTGTTAGTTGTCAAATATATAGAAGAAATATTATATTATTTACGTTGAAAAGTGCTCTCTTTTTATTTATAAAGTCCTATCCATTCCTGTATTTCTACATAAAGCATCTTTGAGAAATACTATGAAATCCAAAGAGGAAACGCTGCCAGCCTTCTGGGAACCTTGCCGATCGGCAGCAGCGGCAGCCTCGAAGAAGTTTTTTATATATTATAATTGTACATTTGCTTGTATATTTTGTACATTTGTTGTAAATAATATATATATGTATATATAAATAAAAAAAAGTTGTAAAGTTTGAGAATTTTTATACATGCTACGGAACTCAGAATGTGCATAATCCGACCAATTACTTGGTTGTATTTTTATGATAAGACACTAATTCACGATTTTGTTATAATTTACAAAAAAGACCGGCCATCATATTATTTTTGGATAATTCGTGATGTCCACAAAAATAGTTAAGCATTCTAAGTTTTCATAAAAACAGAAGCTAATTTGACATTTTCAATCAATATTTTCATCACAATTCGAAATTTCTCAGTGAAACAATGGCACATAAAGGTGGCTTGAGTAATTGACGATGTTCACATGATTGGGTGAGGTGAGGAAATTTAACTAGGTACCTATAGTTTGAGGTCATGGTGATTTTAGTTCTAGCAGTATCTTACCAGATATCCCTCTGCTCGTAGGTTCGATATCAATCCAGGGCAGACATCTGTTTGTCCCGACTAATATTATAAAGAGGAAAGATTTGATTTTTGTTTGTTACGCTTTAACTCAAAAACTACAGGACCGATTTTCAAAATTCTTTCACCATTAGAAAGCTACATTATACCTAAGTAACATAGCCTATATTTTTATCCCGGGAAAATATAAGATCCTCAGGAATGCGAGTGAAACCGCGGAGAACAGCTAGTTTCTAGTAGTGCTTTTAAGGCATTGTAAAATAGCCTTTAGACATTGGCTATACCCCTGGTTTTATATAATGTGTATAGACGACGGTAGTCACTTACCATCAGGTGACCCGCCTGCATGTTTATCATTTATTTACACTCAGACCTTAGAATATATAAAGGCTCAGACTAAGGAAAAAACCGGCCAAGTGCGAGTCGGACGCGCGCACGAAGGGTTCCGTAAAAACGTCAAAAAATCACGTTTGTTGTATGGGAGCCCCCCTTAAATATTTATTTTATTTAATTTTATTACTTATTATTAAAGTAAAAATACAACTGAGTATTTTGTGAATATTTCAAGTGCCTGCCTGTTGCCATTATTGATATCGAGCAAAAAAGGGCAAAAAAATCACGTTCGTTGTATGGGAGCCCCCCTTAAATATTTATTTTATTTTGTTTTTAGTATTTAGAAAGAAGAAGAAAAGAAAGAAATACATTTATTCTTGACAACACACAACATTACATTAAAATAAAAAGAAAAGAAATAACATAAAAAGACAAGACAAACAAACAAACAATAATGTAATGTTGCGTGATGCCAGGAATAGGTCTCGACTCAGCATAAAGCTAAGGCTAAAAGAAGCCCTCGCGCTGATTTTCAGTCGAGGCCCACGTCCATTTGTTGTTATAGCAGAAACAGAAATACATAATTTGTGAAAATTTCAACTGTCTAGCTATCGCAGTTCTTGAGATACAGCCTGGTGACAGACAGACTGACAGACAGACGGACGGACGGATGGACAGACAGCGAAGTCTTAGTAATAAGGCTCCCGTTTTTACCCTTTGGGTACGGAACTCTAAAAAGACAGATCATGCACACAGATGCTGAGCTCTCGTCTCGTCTCTCTGTCTGAACTACCGTAAGATATGATTATGAATGTTTTTCCAACTGTGATAACAACCAAATTGCTGTCAATAAAACACATAATCATATACGAAACAGATACGAAACAAATACGAAACAAATACGCCACTCCATTGTGTCTAGCACTAGAGACTAGAGTCTAGAGTTTCATAACAATCAGCGTCGTCTGTCATGTCATGATTAAGTGTGAATTACGTGTTATCTGTGGGATCTTATCTTTGAAGTAAGGTAAGGGTGTCCACGCTGTAAAATATAGAAGGTTTTTTTTATGGAAAATTTTGGACAGTAGCCTTACTTTTTGTTTTGCGTGGGACTAATGTAAATGTTATGTTATTAATCGGCTCTTTGAAAAGTATTTGATGAGTTCATTGCCAGATCTTCTCAGCAAAAGCAACCTTCGTAAACGTGCGTTAGAGTCTCACACTCCCTCAAACACGAAATTATTTTTATGGGTCAGTTTCGTGTTCCCGAGGGATCACCTGACCATTCTAGGATATGATCTTCTCGTATAATATTGCCCTTTTAATTAGTTGAATTTATGTATCTGTATTAATTTAAATAGATTAGCATGTACATAATATGATATCAAATCAAAACAGAAATAAAATGACATCACTCCAGGAGTGATACATGGTGTATAATTTTATTTGTATACTTGTTTATATTTTAAGATGGTAACTCTGGGCGATGCCTTGCAAAACTAGTTCAGACAAGTGCATAATGTGATGCAACATGAGTGGACGGTATTATAGTACTTAAAATTTATTATGAGTTGGTTTAAAATTTACACAAATAAAGTCTTTAAGTAGTAAATGTAGTGAGTTCCTACGGCTAGAGCTTTCTGTGAAGGAAATTATAGTCATAGGGTACTTTGATAAAGGGATTTACTTCTTACTATCAATGAGTTTAGGGTCGTATCCTAACTGATTGTTGTATTGTATGTGAGTGGGTAATGTACTTTCCATGTTTTATTTATTTATTTATTATTTACTTTACAACTATTTTTACAGGATTATTTTAACCTAAAGCAATAGTTGTCTGATCTACATTATTCTAACTTAAGTACCTAATGTTTATAATTTATACGATATCACATAATATGTTGACGGAGTATGTCCGGAGTGATGCTTTAAGAGTTGCCGTTGAATCCTACATTGAAACAGCATTCTGGGCACGTTTCCTATATACTGACAACGACTTTTTTATTTAGATTTATTTATCCTTTATTAGATAATTAATTTAAAACCAATAAATTATATGCAAATTAAAAAGAAGCCACGTGTTAATTGAAAAAAAAAGAAATGATTAGTAAATACAGGAAAAAACAGTATTGGATGTAATAGTGTTCTGGGTTTAACATCTTTATCTTAAAATTATAATAAACTAGTAGTTCCTGAGATTACCGCGTTCATACAAACAAACTTTTCAGCTTTATATATTAGTATAGATGGGAAAGTTTGTACTTAGTTAATATAATGTTATTTATTTACAACAAATGTACAAAATATACAAACAAATGTACAACTATAATATAGCTACCGATCGGCAAGGTTCCCAGCAGGCTGGCAGCGTTTCCTCTTTGGATGGCCAGGCTGATGCGTTAGTGAAAAATATCCCCGCCCGCCGGTCTCCCGAGGCAGAGATTAATTTTTTACATAAAATACTTGCGAATCGACGAGCTTCAGACCCCCATACACCCATGGTCACAATCGCAAAAGGCATAAATTGATAATTTGGACCAATCCAGACGTATTTTTAAAATTTTGAATTTTCCGCACCATTCACAGCCGCTCCCGCGGCTTTACAAGTCGCCGGTAAGTGAGATGGCGCTAAAGTTTGTTATGATGTGAAAATGTTTTTTTTTCATTGACGCAAAATTACAGAACGAATTTCATGAAACTAAGATTTTTTCTCTATTTCTGATGTTCTAGTACTGTTTGGGGATAATTCCATTGTGGTATTAATGAGCTCCAATTGGCCCAATTATCACCACAATGCAAATATCATTGAAACAATTGAACTGTCACTGATGTAACTTGACTATTAAAAGTACTCGTAGAAGTACCTTGATCTCGTAGAAGTGTTGTGAGTGTATTATAGTTATCTCACCCGACGTGGGAATCGAGTCACGGGAATCGAACTGAGAACCGCATTGTCTCGCGCCATGCCTGCACATTCATGTTTAACTTATCTGTGGGTAATTACATATTTTTCGGCCGTTTTTTATGTAATGCGTTCCGTTTGTGACTACGAAGGTTTTTTGTTTTTGGGTCTTTTTAGGTTGATCGTACAACAAAATGCTTCTTCTGTTGGACCCTGAGTCTTTAAAACTAATTTGTAAACGCGTTATTATATTTACAAAACAAAAAGCTACAATTATTTAATACTTCACAAATTGGTTATTGACTTTCAAAATGATTCAGGTTTTAGGTTGTTGATGAATCAACGTAAAAATGATTCATCAATAAAGTGATTGGATTTTAAAAATGAACACATAAATAAAAATGTAAGGAGATGATAGTTCTGTAGTAGTGACGTTGGATACCGCGGCGAAGGTCGTGGGTTCGAATCCTACAATGAGTTTGAGCTTTCGGTGAAGGCAAATATCGTGAGGAAACCATAGCACGGTGGTAGGGTACTTTGTAGTACCCGACTGGCTGGCTACCACCCTCAAGTTGAAAATGTGTCGCCAAGCACCTACCGGTGTGTTCCGACAGTTTAACTAGAAAGCCAATTCCCATCTAGGCTTTGTGTGCTTACCGGTAGTAATTGTAACGTTCATAAGTGCCTTACCAGGGCCTAAACTGAATAAATGAGTTTGAGTTTTACCACCTTAGGCCACATCAACACTTACCATGGTGAGATTGTGGTCAAACTTTATACAATATGAACTGGGAAGAAAACCACACTCACTTAAAAAAAAGATAGTAAGTACGTTAATTATAATAGGTGTAAAATAAGTGCACACAAATGTGTGATTCCATCAAATATGGAAATTATTTCGTAAGCAATGAAAATGTTGCAGATGTTTCTAGAGTACTCTGTCAAAGCCCTGACGGGCCGGTTGGCGTGGTTGGTTAAGACACTACCTTACACGCCGCAGGTCGTGGGTTCGATTCCCATCCAGGACACACATTTGTGTGCATGAACATGTCTGTTTGTCCTGAGTCTGGGTGTAATTTATCTATTTATGTATTTATTTACAAAAATAAAAGTAGTATATGTAGTATATCAGTCATCTGGTTTCCATATTACAAGCTCTGCTTAGTTTGGGATCCGATAGCCGTGTGTGAAAAATGTCCTAGGATATTTATTAATATTATAAAAAAAAAAAAAGCCCTAGGACCGCAATAAGGGAGCGCGTACACTAGACTATTGGTGGTCAGATCCATGGTTTGGTCAGTTGATCACACGTCGGATCAAGAGGTTGTGTAACAAGGCTCTAAATACTGTTGGACCCTGAGTCTTTAAAACTAATTTGTAAACGCGTACGTTTACGTTTAAGATTTTTTTCTATAAGAATTGTTCTCCACAAATAATGAAAGATGAATCTTTCAGTGGAATAATTGTCTTATTTAGTTTCTTGCCGGAGTCTTCGTCAGTTTAAGTGTATTCCGAACCGGTGGTAGAGTCAATTGTAACGTTCATAAGTGCCTTACCAGGGCCTAAACTGAATAAATGATTGAGTTTGCGAACTAAATTCTTAAACAAACACGTAATAAAAATTAATTATTTGTACTCAGGATGCAAAGTATAAAAAGTAACTTCTTTATTACTAAAATCGTAGAGCAGAAAACTTGTGATTTAAATAAAAATCTTGGTACTTATATCACAATTAAATCATATCGGAAAATATTAATAGTCTGTTCAAAATGAAATAATTTTAATAATTTCTTCTCAGCCTTAAGGTGCTGTCACACTCCGGCAATTTGTCAAACAACATGACAGCTAGGCTAGATGGCTCGTGGTAATATGACTAGGGGCAGTCCACAGCGTATTGATTTCTTGACGTTTTCGATGTTGCAACTGACACTATATGTCAGTCCTACATGGAATGAGCCCTTTGACTAGTATGAGGAAATAGAGTTATTGGAAAAGGTTTAAGTGAATATTTCGTAGAAAACGAACTACGAAAATGGTTACGACCTTTCCATTTACTTGAGCTTAAGGAAAACATTGCATGAAGAAACTATAGCACGGTGGTAGGGTACTATGTAGTATCCGCTTCACTGCCAATCCTCAAGTTGAAAATTTGTCCAACCATCCAGCATTGACAGCCAATTGTAGGCTGTATGTGCTTACCACCTTCGTCAAAATCAGCACTAACTATAAAAAAAAACATTCATGTATAATATAGGTACACTCCTACCAACTTATCTGTGAAATGGCGAAAATTGGAACTACGGCCGTCATGGACATTCCAATGTCACAACTGTCAGTTACCTATTCATTTCAGTGACCACTAGCGCCACCCTTCAGTTCACAAATAAGTTGGTGGCACGGTACATTACAGTCATCATTTTTGCGCAGTCGGTTAAAAAGAAACTATGATAAACTTTCATAAATATTTTTTTAACAAAATAAACACCAATACACTGGCTATCCTGATTATGAAAATGTCAATAAAATACGTCATAACAAAATGTCTATTAAAATTTAATTTGAAGGAAGAACAGAAAAATCCTCGTTAATAAACATAATATAATTAAAAAACGTACATTAAATGTGAAATAAAATGCTCAACTTTAAAAGGATCCGAGCCAAAACACAATTGAACAGAAATATCAGTATTGGACCTTCTCGCGTCCCTTCCCTCAACGCTCAAGATCGAGTGAGCGGCGTCGGCGCCTGCGCACCGTCAGGAAACCATCTTCGTGTAATGTCAAGGAGTTTGTTAAGTGCGCGTGGCGGGACCAGTTCCATAACACTGTTATTATATTTACAAAACAAAAAGCTACAATTATTTAATACTTCACAAATTGGTTATTGACTTTCAAAATGATTCAGGTTTTAGGTTGTTGATGAATCAACGTAAAAATGATTCATCAATAAAGTGATTGGATTTTAAAAATGAACACATAAATAAAAATGTAAGGAGATGATAGTTCTGTGGTAGTGACGTTGGATACCGCGGCGAAGGTCGTGGGTTCGAATCCTACAATGAGTTTGAGCTTTCGGTGAAGGCAAATATCGTGAGGAAACCATAGCACGGTGGTAGGGTACTTTGTAGTACCCGACTGGCTGGCTACCACCCTCAAGTTGAAAATGTGTCGCCAAGCACCTACCGGTGTGTTCCGACAGTTTAACTAGAAAGCCAATTCCCATCTAGGCTTTGTGTGCTTACCGGTAGTAGAGTCAATTGTAACGTTCATAAGTGCCTTACCAGGGCCTAAACTGAATAAATGAGTTTGAGTTTTACCAACTTAGGCCACATCAACACTTACCATGGTGAGATTGTGGTCAAACTTTATACAATATGAACTGGGAAGAAAACCACACTCACTTAAAAAAAAGATAGTAAGTACGTTAATTATAATAGGTGTAAAATAAGTGCACACAAATGTGTTATTCCATCAAATATGGAAATTATTTCGTAAGCAATGAAAATGTTGCAGATGTTTCTAGAGTACTCTGTCAAAGCCCTGACGGGCCGGTTGGCGTGGTTGGTTAAGACTCTACCTTACACGGCGCAGGTCGTGGGTTCGATTCCCATCCAGGACACACATTTGTGTGCATGAACATGTCTGTTTGTCCTGAGTCTGGGTGTAATTTATCTATTTATGTATTTATTTACAAAAATAAAAGTAGTATATGTAGTATATCAGTGATCTGGTTTCCATATTACAAGCTCTGCTTAGTTTGGGATCCGATAGCCGTGTGTGAAAAATGTCCGAGGATATTTATTAATATTATAAAAAAAAAAAGCCCTAGGACCGCAATAAGGGAGCGCGTACACTAGACTATTGGTGGTCAGATCCATGGTTTGGTCAGTTGATCACACGTCGGATCAAGAGGTTGTGTAACAAGGCTCTAAATACGATTGAAAAACAAACAGATCCTTAAAATAAAACACTCAAATCCTGAACTGAATGGATACACATAATTGACGCTGGCTTGAATGGACGCATGAATCACGCAGGTTATTTTATGGATAAATTAAATCATTTATGCAGTTTATGCGTATTCATTTTAGCCAGATATCTAGATATCTCAAGACGTTTTTATATCTGACATTTAGGTAGATGGTATGAGTAAGAGCAACCAGTGCCCTTTTTTTTGACAGTGACAACGAAGCTGGCCGGTCACCTGGTGGTAAGTGAGTACCGTCGCCTATAGACATTAGCAATACCAAGGGGATTGCCAATGTGTTGTACACCTTACTCCAATGCCTTAGGCAACTGGCTCTCAAGTGTAACTGCCGGAACACACCAACAGGTGCTTAGCGATAGATTTTCAACTTGAGGGTCAACCAGTCGAGTACTATAAAGTACCCTACCACCGTGCTATGGATTCCTTCACCGAAAGCTCAAGCCCATTGTAGAATTCGAACCCACGACCTTCGCCGCGGTATCCGACGTCACTACCACTGAGCTATCATCGCCTGCACGTGTACGAACCTTAATATGTGCAATGATCGCGATCTATGTCTGTAATGTTGCAACCACGACTTGTGCCTGAAGGCCTGTATCATTATTCGCTATTTTTGAACCATAATAGTAATACAGCATCATTTTAGCTTTTGTAATGTCTGTCTGTCTGTCACGGTTCACTATATTGCTTTGGGAGGTTAGGTTAAGCAATGTTGTAATCTAAACTAATATCATAAAGAGGAGATATTTGATTTTTTGTTTGTTTGTTACGATTTGTATTTTTGTATTACTTTAAGAATGATAGCTCAGTGGTAAGTGACGTCGGATAACGCGGCGAAGGTCGTGGGTTCGAATCCTTACAATGAGCTTGAGCTTTCGGTGAAGGAAAACATCGTGAGGAACACAGCACGGTGGTAGGGTACTTTGTAGTACTCAACTGGCTGGCTACCATCCTCAAGTTGAAAATCTGTCGCCAAGCACCTGTTGGTGTGTTCCGGCAGTTGCACTTGAGAGCCAGTTCGCCTTAATAAGGTGTACAACACATTAGCAATCCCCTGGTATTGCCAATGTCTATAGGCGACGGTTGTCACTTACCATCAGGTGACCCGCCTTCCAAAAAAAAAAAAAGAATAAAATTGTTAAACATTTGAAAAAAAAATGCCAATATAGTCAGATGGTCCAGAAATATTTAAAAAATGTTACCATGCTGCGTTTCTTGTCGGTTCTTCTCATTTGAAAGCTGACTTCCGAACCGGTGGTAACTTCTGTAATTCGACCTTCATAAGTGCCCTTCTAGGGCCTAAACTGAATAAATGGTTTTGACTTTGATTTAAATCAAAAACTACTCGACCGATTTAAAAAAAATTGCACCATTAGAAAGCTAAATTATCCCTGAGTAACTTAGGCTATATTTTTATCCCGGAAAAAGATAAGATCCCACGGGAACGAGGGTGAAACCGCGGAGTACAGCAGTGGATTATGAAAATATTTAATAAATATTCTGATGTATTTAAGCAGAGCTTGTACGGTGTAAAACTTCCATGGGTTCGATTCCTATCCAGGGTCCGATTCCTCTATTCGATTCCTATCCATTTGTGTATTTAAAAAGTTGTATAAGTTACTACTGATATACTTATCAGTTATCTGGTTTCCAAAGCAGCTCTGCTTAGTTTGGGATCAGATGGCCGTAAGAAGTATGTCCCAGGATATTTATAAATATTTTTATTATTAACCTGATAACTGATACAAAAAATAATACGTGTAATTGAAGTATTCACTCATGCTAACGAACTGGCTTTCAAGGGCAGCTGTCGGAACACACCGATATGTGCTTGGCAACAGACTTTCAACTAGTGTGTGGTAGCCAGCCAGTCGAGTACTACAAAGTACGACCGTGATATGGTTTTCTTCATCAACCTCATTTTAGTATTCGAACAACCAAACATACGGCGACTCGCCACCGCTACATGGTGGACATTCCGTCTTTACGAACGAAGCGATTTGCTTCATCCTTCATTATGGAACTTCTTGCCTGAGTCTGTGTTTCCCGATATTTACAACCTGGGAGTCTTCAAGTCTCGAGTGAATAGGTTACTTCTAGGTAAGCGTCGTCACCACATCATCACCTAAGATCAAGTGAGACAAATCTATTTCAAACGGGCCGGTTGGCGTGGTTGGTTAATACACTGCTTATCACGCCGCAGGTCGTGGGTTCGATTCCCATCCAGGGCACACGTTTGTGTGCATGAACATGTCTGTTTGTCCTGAGTCTGGGTGTAATTATCTATTTAAGTATGTATTTACAAAAAAAATGTAGTATATGTAGTATATCAGTCATCTGGTTTCCATAGTTCAAGCTCTGCTTAGTTTGGGATCAGATAGCCGTGTGTGAAAAATATCCCAGGATACTTATTTATTTAACAATTTTAAAAAAATGTCGATCCCACGTTCTTCACTGACCGCTTATCCTAGCCGTAATTATTATGAATAGTAATAAATTATCGATACACAATCGACTGTTACATCACTACGCTTTATAACTGTCACAGAAATGACAATGGACGTCGATTATATCGACAAAAGACGTTAATACCCAATGTGACATTATCTGTGAAATGACACAAATGTTTGTCATTTCATCATTATTGTTTGCAATAAAAGGAATGAGTTCAGATTTAAGAGATTAGCGAGTGTTCAAATAATTAAGTGTCGATGTTTGCGTGCAACACTTAATACGTTCACTTGAGATTGAGTTGTAAAAATCTCACAAGAATTGGCTGGCACCGACTCCAAAAAGAACTGTTTATAAATATTAAATAGATATATAAATATCAATAATTTTGTGATTGCTTTGAAATTAAAATATTATTCTTTACTTTTTAGTTTATGTTTGTACATAGGTATAGGTTACAGTTTTGAAGTCAGTTTTTGTTTTTTATTTCTAAAAATAATTTTATTTTTCAATTTTTAAAGTTATCCTGTTAAAGTTATCCTGAATCCTAGGCAAAACTAGTTTGTCCTGAAATCGGGTCTGGCCGGTAAAATATAATATATAATTAGCGGGCCCGACAGACGTCGTCCTGCCCTGAAATTAAAACAAATCACCACCTACCGGGTCCAATTGTATTTTAAAACCATCGAAGAACACATTAAAGTATACACACAAAATTTCATCCAAATCCAAAAAGTCATGCTCAACGACTCAGTTTGATTCACTAAGGTTTATCAAACGAGATATTAAAATTTTAGTTTTTGTTGATTTTCTCAAAAAGTGCTGAATCAATTTCGATTAAATTTATATGGGACCACCTCTGAAGTATGATCTACCAAACAAAAAATGAATCATCAAAATCTTTTCATAATTGGCAGAGTAATCGCGTAACAAACATAAAATATATATATATATACAGTCGCATTGAGAACCTCCTCCTTTTTTGAAGTCGGTTAAAAACAGGCTTGCTCATACTTCAAAGTTAAACCTACCACCTTAACTCCAGGTCAATTTATAATTCGAACCCGTTCTTAGCATAGGTGCTTAAATTGAATGAAGGATTTTGATGATACGAATTTACTATTTAGGTCTAAAACGAAGCATTATAAAAATATTCTGCAATCTTGTAGACAGAAGAGCGCGTTGATGTCTTTTGTTAGACAATGGAATCACTTTCGTATATCGTTTGGTTTATTATGGTTTTTATTGAGTGACAAAAGTAATTCAAGAATAATAATTATTATTACTTTTCGATACTATTGAATTATTCCATTAATATTATAAATTCGAAAGTTCGTGTGGAAGTGTGTTACTACAGCTCCGTAACAAAAATAAATATACATAGAATACCTCTCATAAATTCACACAACACATTATTCATACATAAAACCCGAAAAAACCCTACTCAATTGATATTACGACTTTCCTTTTTTAATTATTATTATTATAATAATGTTTCTGTTAGTCTATCTTTCGAATCAATATAAATAATGATGTTCTAACATTTTTACAGATACCACGTTATGAAAGTGTATGGATCAATTTCAGAACGTGGTATCTGCATGCCACAATTCTGGTTCCTAAATATATTTTTTTTACCAGCTTTACGAGTTCTATTGAACTACTTACGTCAACTACAAAATTATTATACTCACGTACCTAGTTAATATTCAATAAATATAATAAACAAGGTCACGTCAGTAATAAGTGTATTAGCAACGGTTCAGTGGTTCCGCAGTTAATTACGTATTTTTTATGAAAATATTTAACACTAGCAATAAAATTGTTAAACTTTTGAAATAAAAGCCAATATGGTCAGATGGTCCAAAAATATTTAAAAAATGTAACCTTGCTGAGTTTCTTGCCGGTTCTTCTCAGTTGGAGGCTGACTTCCGAACCGGTGGTAACTTCTGTAATTCGACCTTCAGAAGTGCCTAAACTGAATAAATGGTTTTGACTTTGATTTAAATCAAAAACTACTCGACTGACTAACTTTTCACCCGCATTCCTGAGAGAATTAAAATAATATATAGCCCATGTTACTTGCTAATAATGAAACTTTCTAAAGGTGAAAGAATTATTCAAATCGGTCAAGTATTTTTGAGTTTATTCATTAAAAACAAACATACAAAAATAAAATCTAGACTACACTTGTTTATTATAACCTTAAAACTTGCTATGTCAACCTCACACTTTAAGCGACATTTCAAATCGAACCTACGACCTCACTACCTATTTCCTAACCACTAAACAGTATCCATATAATATCCGCAATAATATTTACTTATAAAGTAATGTCAAGGTAATTCTATTTGATACAGTTAAACTTTCTGAACGCGGATGTAATTTTTGCATAACTTAGTTGTTTGCAGTTGAAATTAAATATTAATCTATTATATAAATATGAATCCCTATTTCCTTGGTCACGGCATCGCGCGTGAACGGCTGGACCAATTTCACTAATTATTTTTTTGTTGTGTTTGTTATTGTAAGGAGAAGGTTCTTATGAAAGAAAAAAGTATGAAAGTTGCGTAGAAAATTAGAAAATTTAAGAAAACTTAACGGCCATATTCAATTTTCTAACCTTAATATAGTTTCTTTTTATTTTCATTTCATGGCAGGACAACGTCTGCCGGGCTCACTAGTATATTATATAAAATTCCCGTGTTCTGCGATGAACTCCAAAACTACTAAAACGATCTTGATGAAACTTGGCATACAAAATGATTATATCCCGGAGTAAGAGATAGAATAATTTTCATACCGGGAAAAGAAAAAATCCCTCGTGAAGTTAGTAAATATATAAAATATCCTGGGACATTCTTCACCCACGATTATCTGATCCCACACTAAGCAGAGCTTGTGCTATGGAAACCAGATAACTAATACACTTTTACAATTAAAAGATAATTATACTTAAAAATAATATGCAAGCTGGCAACGTTTCCTCTTTGGATGGCCAGGTTGATGCGTTGGCGGAAAAAGTTCCCCGCCAGCCGGTCACCCGAGGCAGAGATTATTTTTTTAGCGGAGCGTTGCAGGTTGACGTCACATACGGCCGCGTGACTGTTAGCGGGACCCGTTCTTATCGTAAGTTTAAATGCCTGTAATATCAAACTAATAGGTATTTTTGATTACAACATTAATAAGTGTATTTGTATACATACAAGCTTTACTGTAACAAACTTCAACCGACTGGGTATAGATTATGTTTTGTGTTTTTTATGATTAGTACATAACTCACTTCAAATGTCAGTATTTTAAAAAATTAAGGAAACTATAGGTCTTATTATGTTCATATATTCCTATCCTTAACATCTGTATGACCGTTTGTTTCTGTAATAATAATAAATAAAATACTTGTGAAACGACGAGCAGACCCCCACGGACCCATGGTTTAAGTATTCACGGGAAAGTTTTTAATATATTATAGTTTTTATATTATGTACAATAAATTGTAAATATCATAGGACTCATTTAGTTTAAATAATAATGTTTTATATCAATTATACATAAATACTTAAACTATCAATTTTCCATCTAGTTCCCACGTGTCAAGGATAACTTGTGTCCAAGATTTCGAAATTACCAGTTCTGCCTAGAGATTACCAACATGCAATCATAGTACCTCCCTAGAAGCCTAGAAGTCTTGCGAGTAATCTTTTACCGTGTTTTTTGTCAGAGATCTGACAACCAGGCAGGCGGCTCACCTGATGGTAAGTGACTACCGTCACCTATAGACATTAGCAATACCAGCGGGATTGACAACCTGGTGTCGGCGTTTTTACAAAGGTCAAGGCAACTGGCTCTCAAGTGCAACTGCTGAAACACACTCAAGTGCTTGGCAAGTTCTACAAAGTGCCAAAATTTGTGTATTTCTGTTAATAATATTTTTAATCTTTATTTAAAATGGATTATCTAGTTTGAAATGCAGTTTTTTGCAAACGCTTAGTATAACTTCAAAGTAGGGTAAATAACAAAATATGTGTAGTAAATAAAATGCCAACATAATTAAGTTTTTGAGATGATGATAGCTCAGTGATAGTTACGTCGGATTGCGCGAAGACCGTGGGTTCAAATTCTATGTGCTATTTCATCTATTTAGAAAATATTATCCTAATCCCTTTAGCCGTAAGCGAAATATTCTATTAAAAATAATTCAAACATAAATTCTAATCAAATTAAATGTGAAACTTAACCGCATACTTCCCTCATTACACGTGAGGTTCTACATTATGAAATATCTTTCTACATTGAAGTACTGCAACCACTTACTAACGCATGTTACTTAGAACCGAAGCGAATTCCCACTTAGCTTTATAAAAAAAAACTCGACACACATGCAGACTAACTAATAGTTGCCGGTGACTTCGCCTCAATAAATAAACATTTTGGAAAAAAATACGGCAATGTCCGGATACAGGGGTATCATCAAATTTTTCTGTATGTACCTAAATTCATATTATTTTCCCACGTGCCAAAAAGGTTAACTTTTATAAGTAACTAGCTGTTCCGCGCGGTTTCACCCGCGTTCCCGTGGAATCTTATCTTATCCCAGGATAAAATATAGCCTATGTTCATCAAGGATAGTGTAGCTTTCCAACGGTGAAAGAATTTTTGAAATCGGTCCAGTAGTTTCGGAGCCTATTCAATGCAAACAAACAAACAAATCTTTCATATATATGTAAATATAAATGTTTTTTTTTATATATATATATATACTCTCTCGACTTATATAACTTCGTTCCATCCGGGTGTCCCTTGACACCTCTCAAGTTTTTTTTTATTATTATAGTATAGAAAAAGAATATGTACACAAAATGATGCGGTCAGGGGTAACTCCATCATGGACGAAGTTACACAATTACCTTTTTTTTTGCAGCCAGTGATAAAGATAGAGGAGACATCTGTATACTATACAATACATAAAAAAACCTACTATATATACATATTAATGAACTATGATACATATAGGTGTACAAGAATCCTGTGCACAAATAAGTACAGAACGAACTATGCTTTTAATATGTATTGGGTCCTCATATAATTTTTCAATTCTTTCTCACACGTATTAAGTACTCATTATTGACTAAGTGCAATGACATTAACGGACATACTTAACATTTCATTATGTATAGATCACTTGCTCTCCATCTATTTCGTAACCGGGATTAACCGCATTAAACCGGATTAGTTTTTCCTACAGACATCGGCAGTCGCCGGCGATTTTTTAGTCACTCGTGTGAATATGTCGCAACTATGCCGTGAAATTGTTGTCATGAGTGGTCTTGTGTAATTGGAAATAGGGATCGTTTTACGCTGATTTTTATTACTGTTGTCTATGATATTGGATTTCTGATAAAATCTTCTTTCAATATTTTTAGGGTGCCGTACATTAAAAGGAAAAAACGGAACCCTTATAAAAATCATGTCAATCCATTAATACGTGAAAGAAAGACAAACCAAAATCTAACATGCATTCGCATTTATAATATTACTAGCTGTCCCCCGCGGTTTCATCCGCGTTCCCGTGAGACCTTTTCTTTTCCCGGGATAAAAATATAGCCTATGACACTCACAAATAACGTGGCTTTCTATTAGATAAAATAATTTTCAAAATCGGTTCAGTAGATCTAAAGTTTACCCTCTACAACAT
The DNA here is from genome assembly GCA_951361185.1 of Ochropacha duplaris. Lineage (NCBI taxonomy): Eukaryota > Metazoa > Arthropoda > Insecta > Lepidoptera > Drepanidae > Ochropacha > Ochropacha duplaris. The sequence goes on along the minus strand of OX592711.1, from coordinate 711,476 downwards.
CACCAACTTTACCTCTTTATAATATTACTAGATGTCCCGGCAGACCTTGTTCTGCCCTATTTCTCTAAAACGCGTCTTTGTTTTGTTTCGATTGACGTCAAATGTTTGACAGCTGGGTGTTTGTATGGGAAAAAGAAAAGGGCTATTTTTAGGGTTTTTCCGGCAATTATTCGAATTTTTCTTGCCGTAAAAACCATCCTTGGACTTCAACGAACATTTAAAAAAAAGAATTGGCCAAATTGGTCCAGGCGTTGTTGAGTTATGCGCTTACCAACACATTTTGCGATTTATTTTTATATTATAGATTATAGATAAAGATTCTAGGTCTCCAGTAGGTACTCTAACGTAGCAGAAAAAAAGATATGTTACAAGGTAGGCATGTAACAACGAGGCGCGAACTGAACCAAATCTGCAACAAACAATATTTTCGAAACCCGTCAAAACGCGATAAATTCGTCAATCAATACACGGTTGAGTACCCATCAGTTGATAGTTTAATAAATGTTAACCGCAAAATAAAAAGTCACAAGTTACGGCTGTAATAGACAAAGCAACGTAATCGCGACGTAACTGTCTTGTTCAATACACTAATAGGCCGTGAAACGTACAATTTTGACCTTTATGGAGGTTACATTAGGACACTGTTGAGATTGACGCCACCGTTTACCTCGTACGATTTGTAAAAACATTTTACGTTTTGTCCGACATAACCCAGCCGTTCGTTCATTTCCCCACTTAAAAAAAGGACACGTAAATTAAGATAATATTTTATTGTTTACTAAAGAAGTTAACTTTAGGAAAAAACGGAGGACGCGTCTTCGTCGATGGTGGTATCTCACATTTAAGTGTATTCCTGACCGGTCGCGGTGCTAGAGTCAATTATAACGTTCTTAGTTTCAGGACTTTCTGAATAAATATTTTGCCCTATTTTACGTAGTACTTAGGAGAAATATTTACCAACAAAAACAGATGGAAGATGGGTCGTCCTTTGGTATGGGGCATCCCACGTATGTTACCTTAGCACCGTCTCATCTTCCAGAAACAGTAGATAGGGCTGCTGGTGCAGCCATGTCGGCAGAGAGCCTCAAGCGACGCAAATACAGTAACTTAGATACAAGTTACATATTTGAGCCGTTTGGGGTTGAAACCATCATTTCCGTGAAATGTCAAAACGCCTGGTCGACGCATCTTGTGACCAGCATTCTGGGCATGTTGCCTACCGACAACGACTTTTTTATTTAGATTTATTTATCCTTTGTTACTCTATCTGTCCTTTATGTCTATCTAACCAAAATGTAGCCCCAATGTTTTAGGTATTGCTTTGATAGATCAGGTGAAGTATCTTAGAATAGAATACATTTTGTTTGTTTCTATATGCTTAGATCTTACAGAGAAGTTGATCTGCTTAGTTTAGGATCAGATCAAAACAGTCTTCACGTCTGTACCCATGACTCACAGAGCTGACGTCTGAAGAACTTTCTCATGTAAATATTCTGTATAAAATCAAGAAATTATAGACTTGTTATTTAAATATAATATTATAATAGATAAAGTAATAGCTAAATGCATGTGTCTATTGAGTGAGGCCTTCACTTCCTGCAAAGTTCAAGGCTGACATAGACCATGTGTGAAGCAAGTAGGGAAAAGTTGCGAAACTCCTACTTATGGAGTATATATCGAAATAATAGTAATGCTAGTTTTAAACTTGTATCACAGTCACTATTTAAAATTCAGCCCTCAGGCATTTTAAATATGGCATCGCGGGTTAAACGCGGAGCAGAAACCCAGTCTATACTAAAATTATAAAGAGGTAAGATTTGAATGTCTGTTTCAATGCAAAAATAGGCTCTGAAACTACTGGACCGATTTCAAAAATTCATTCACCATTAGAATTCATTATCCCTGATGAACATAGGCTGGATTTTGTCCCGGGAAAAGATCCCACAGGAACGCGGGTGAAACCGCGGGGGTCATCTAATAAATTATAAAAAATAAAATATTTCTTTTGATGTTTGTTTGTAATGAATAAACTCAAAAAATACTTGACCGATTTTAAAAATTCTTTCACCTTTAGAAAGCGACATTATCAGCAAATGACAAGGGCTAATTTTAATCTTAATTCCCTCGGGAACGCAAGTGGCTACAGGGCAGAAAGCTAGTATTACATAAATGTAATAAGCGTGGGCACACCCATATAAGGATGTCGAGAAAGTTTGTTGTATCACTATAACAGAAACCGCAGAGTTTTATCGCCAATTTCATCGACGTCAAAGTAGATTTGAGATAAATCATTTGTCTTGGTAGACGTAAAAACGAGCGAGCCTTACAATATTCGCATAGGTATAATGTGTAATCCCATGGGATCTTATGAATTTTCTGGATACAAAGTATCCTGTTTTATGCTAAGACATTGACCATCTCTGTGCCAAATTTCGCGAGTCACAGCTATCCATATATTCACACTTTCAAGACTAGTTCTTGGATCCAAGTTACAATGTATATTTCTGTTGAATTTCATGAACATTGTTAAGGCTGTATCGTAATAAAGTAAGTTTTATTATATACGGAATGGAATCCACGATCTTGAGTAACAATCTCGTCATACTCACGCTGTTTTTAGATTAAAATTTTTCTCACAACCTTTCAAGTAATAAATCTTCTTAATTAATCTTACGTGACAATGATGTAGAAGAATTACATCGTATATTTTTATATTATGAATTCTATTTTTGAATGTCGAACTGTCGGAACACACCGATAGGTGCTTGGCGATAGATTTTCAACTTGAGGGTGGTAGCCAGCCAGTCGAGTACTACAAAGTACACTACCATTGTGGTTTCTTCACAGAAAACTCAAACTCATTGCAGGATTCGAACCTACAACAGTTGTAGCTACGATCCTTGCAAATATTAGAAAAATAAAAATTCTTGACTGAGTTCTTAAACAAAAATTGTATCCACAAAAACATTGACAGAATCAATAAGTTAAAATGATTAATAGTCTTAGTAAAAAATATTATTAAACTCCTGCTTTTTTCGTATTCTTTTCAGCAAGCCCTTTCATTTGATATCCATGTCAAGGATGTGAACAAAAATAACTAGTCCGCCATCTTGGGCCCTCCGCCATATTGAATTTAGAAAGACGTCACTTAGCTAACCATGTATTGTCATGAAAACTAAACGTATATGCAATATTTCATCTCAAACGGTTGAGAATAACTGCATTAAAATTCAGATGCAAGATTTGACTCGAACAAACATTCAAACATAAATAATATATTGTATTTCATTCGAAAGCACTTTTTGTAGTTCCAACTTTCGAACTAATAGTCTAATGTAATAGAATTAACAATGGTCATTGAATTGGCAATATAAAAGGTCAAGTTGAATGATTTGTAACCATCAACCATTGGGCTAGACCTTTGTTACGTGTGAATTACTCGGCAATGTTCGTGCGTGATCGATTATCTTCGGACATTCATTGTCTTTTCATAAATCTTGTTGCGATATTCTGGAGGATGAGTGTACCGGCCATTAATCAGGAATATTCACATTGTTTTTTTTTTAAATACAGGCTTAGTTTTAATTTGCCAGCGAAACAACTTTTACTGTGAGACATCAGTTCGGAGTCTGCTATGGCTGGTTGAAAAGTATAATCCATCGAATATGTGTAGCCTTTTGTCTTCTTTGTTAAAGTAATTGTTTTGATTGTTTTGTATTGTCAAATAAAACATTGTTTATTGACTTTTACTGTCTTTAAGTCCAGTAACCCAATATGGGGACAAGTTGTGAGCTATGGCCTTAATAACTCATTTCCCATAACGCTTTTGTAGTAAAGACAATAAAAAACTGGTTCATACTGAAAATAGAAACAGATACAAAAATATTCAGGATATCAATTTAGTAAAAAAAAAACTAGTTCGCTCATGTCAAATTTGACTTTAACAAATTTAAAGTTTGGGCCCATATCTTTTTTATTTTTGGTCATTTTGTATTTTTATGTGTTTAGGTCATATACCTATCAACTAATTATAAAGAAGTACTTTCTTAGTAGGTAAGTTAAGTAATGGGAAATAAATAGATATTATTTTTTTTAAGTTTTAGACGCGTGTATCGACTAATCTATTTTTAACAAATGCGCAAAAATTATAAAACACTCATAAAAGGCGTTGTAATTGTTCTACAACCAACATTTACTCCAGAACACTTACAAGTAAGACTAAATCTCCACCATTACTCAACCCGAGGCTGTTCTACGATTACAAAAACATTTATAGTTATATTATGTACAAAAACAATAGTCCAGTGATATGTTAGAAACAATGGACGGAATTATCGCATCAGGAGATTCCCTCGAGATAAAGTTTAGGAAATCGCGAGTTTTGTAGCTAATTTAACATGAAGGGCGTGAGGTTTCTGTGTTAATCGACGGATGGTTAAGATTTCCAAAGTTTTTTTGATACCACTATTTACAACCAGGCAGGCGGGTCACCTGATGGTAAGTGAATACCGTTGCCTATAGATATAAGCAATATCAGCGGAATCGCCAATGTGTTGCACACCTTATTAAAATGCTCTAAAGGTAACTGGCTCTCAAGTGCAACTGCCGGAACACACCAACATGTACTTGGCGACAGATTTATAGCACACAAATAACTTAATAAGTGTTGCAATATCACAATAAATCTCATAATCCAGTGCTGAAAAAAAATTGCCTTGCTGAGTTTCTTGCGGAAGTCTTCTCAGTGTAAGTGTATGTTGAACCGGTGGTAGAGTCAATTGTAACGTTCATAATTACCTTACCAGGGCCTAAACTGAATAAATGAGTTTTGATTTTGATTTTTAATACATGACGGTACATTTCGATTTTTATTGTTATAGGTCACTTTTATTTTTAATAGGACTCGGTACGTGAACGCATCCGTTGGCGCCGGGAAACACGACAAAGTTCAAAGTTAGCTAATTAGCCAGTTGTTAACATACCGCTCCCGGAGCGCTATCCTATCTATATAAATAAATAATAAATAAATAAATATCCTCGGACATTTTTTCACACACGGCTATCTGATCCCAAACTAAGCAGAGCTTGTAATATGGAAACCAGATGACTGATATACTACAAATCCAATTTTTTTTTTGTAAATTCATACTTAAATAGATAATTACACCCAGACTGAGGACAAACAGACATATTCATGCACACAAATATCTGTCCTGGATGGGAATCGAACCCACGACCAGCGGTCAACCACGCCAACCGGCCTGTCAATCTCATCATATTCTTCATAATCTTTTGACTTATAATAATCATTGATTATCACCGTCTAACATTGGCTATATTTTCATTTAATTCCCTCGGGAACGCGAGTGAAACCTTGTTTACAATATCAGGCGGAAGTTCGTTTAAAATACAGTGAATGTCTTCGCACGTCATTGGTGATATTACCGAGGTCAGTGTACGATCATCGAAATCAAATATAACATCGAGTTATGCATGTAGTTTTTAAACATAAGACCCGTCGTAATGTATGGATCTGAATGTTGGGCAACGAGAGAGATCCACGAGAGAACAGTGCAGATGGTAGAGATGAGAATGCACGTAATACATCACAATTTGCACGGTGGTAGGGTACTATGTGGTACTCGACTGGCTGGCTACCACCCTCAAGTTGAAAATCTGTCGCCAAGCACACGTTGGTGTGTTCCGGCAGTTGCACTTGAGAGCCAGTTGCCCTTGCCCTTAAGGCCCCTGGTTCTAACTAAACTACCTAACTTATTTTTGCAGTTATGCGCTCCCAGTCGTCGTACTAGGCACACACCTTTGTTCCACACCCCGATGGTCAGTACCAACTACGCCCAGAATTCCATTGTCTGTCAAACGTTAAGGTCTTTTAATAAAAAAATTGCGAACTGATCCATTCTCAAGTTCTAAGGAAAGCTTCAAGAGTGTCATTCTTAACATTTTGGCACAGGGTATGTAGATTTTAATTAATTTATGTGCTTGACTAATAATATTTACATGTGTACTAGTATTTAATAATTTATGTATGTATTGAATTCATTCCCCTCCCCACCCACACACACGTACGCACACAAATATATTCACACACACACACAAATTAGATTTATTATTGTATTCATTTCTTTTCCGCTCTGCAAATATTATGTTTGAACTAAATAAAGTAAATCCTTAATTGGCAGTATGCGATATTATTAAGATTAATTTTATAAATAGTAATAGTGCTATGGATTTTGTATTAATGATAAAATAAAAAATTGCTAATGTCTATAGGCGACGGTAGTCACTTACCATCAGGTGACCCGCCTGCCTCGTTCTCACTAGTGACATAAAAAAATAGGTATGATAAGGAATGAGTATATCAGAGGAAGTTTGAAAGTAATAGTGACTGAAAAGTTGAAAGGCAATAGATTGGCTTGGTATGGGCTTGTCATGAGGAGGGATGAAAAACCTTTAATGAAAAGAGTATTGAGCATGAGTGTGGATGGATATAGAGGTAGAGGAAGGCCGAAGAAGGTATGGATGGACTGTGTGAAGAATGATATGTTTATGAAAGGTGTGAGTACAGAGACGACTAGTGATAGAGAGGAGTGGAAGAAGAAAACATGTTGTGGCGACCGCACCTAGCATGGGATAAGGAAGGGAAGAAGAAGAAGAAAGTAGGATAGGCTAGGTAACCACACAAAGTTTAGAAAGCAACTGCCTTACACACGGGTGCTTGGCGACAGTTTTTTTTTTTTTTTTTAATGTCACAAGTGACAACGAGGCAGGCGAGGTGACAACCGTCGCCTATAGACATTGGCAATACCAGGGGGACTGCCAACGTGTTGTACACCTTATTACAATGCCTTAAAGGCGAACTGGCTCTCAAGTGCAATTGCCGGAACACATCAACAGGTGCTTGGCGACAGATTTTCAACTTGAGGGTGGTAGCCAGCGTGCTGTGGTTTCCTCACGATGTTTTCCTTCACCGAAAGCTCAAGCTCATTGTAAGGATTCGAACCCACGACCTTCGCCGCGGTATCCGACGTCACTTACCACTGAGCTATCATCGCCTTTAACTGGAGGGTAGAGTTTTCGCTGGGCTAGAGACTGGCCGGAGGTCCTAGGTTCGATTCCTTGGTCAAGAAAGGTACAAGTGTCGTTTCTTTGTTGAGAATTGAGTAGTTTAGTAACATTACAGTAATAATGGGTGTGAGGATATTTATGATTAGTTTCTTATATTAATATTAATTATATTTTTCTTAAAGGAGACGCCAATTCAGTTGCTGATAATTGAAGTATTTGTAAAGCAATTTAAAATGTATTGTAGTAACATAAAATATAATAGTTTAAAATATAATTATTTAATTATTGCAAGGCCTTGTCTAGTACAAACGACGTGGAATTCAATCATGTAGCAGTTCTAGCAAACTAAATTGTATATCCGGGTGTAAAAACCTGTGTGGACCAATTATTATAATTATTTTATACAAGTATTGTTAAGTGTAAGTCGGATTTTAAGTAGTCAGATTATGAAGTATAACATCTGACACCTCACCTTAGTAATTACCATATATGTACCAACCTCTTTGAATTTGAGGCTGTATGGGCTTAAACCCTTTGCCTGCACTACAATAGAGAACATGTCTCTATCCGACAGCCATCTCTATTTCCATCGAAAGCGAGAGGAAAGATGTTATATTACATCAAAAATAGTAATATAGATTTTTTTAAACTAGTAAGTAACTTTACAGTTTTTCTAGTTAGCAATTTTCTCGTCATATTAAAATAATAAAAAAAAAAATACTCACCTTAACCAAAAATTCAAATCACAATCACAAAAACAAACAGTCAACTAATTTCAAAAACAGAATGTCATCTATAAAATTTAAACTCAACGTTCTTTTTACAAAATGATAGGGGGCGCACGCGCGTTGCCAGCCCGCGTTTCGGATACGCACTGCGGTGGACTACTTGGTGATACCCGCCGATTGCAAATGGTACTGCGGCTGCGCTGCGTTTGATGCGTTCGCGACGAACTGCGTAATGGAAGGTCACGCCTCAAGTACGGCGAGGTGACTGTACTTTTATCTTTGGATGCGTAAACGGTTTTTAATTGCGTGAAGGTTTTTTTAAACTGTGGAATATAAAACAAAGGTTATTATGCCAAAAGAAAATCAGAAAAAAACAATAGGGCGTGTTTTATGCGAGGCCACTTCAGTTTTGAACTGGTGTAGGAAATAGTTGAGTAATGAAATAAAGAATAGGAAATTTAGTACCTTTGTTATTAGTGAAGATCTATACTGAAGGTACCTGGTTCGGAAGTCGACCTTTATAGAGAAGAACTGGCAAGAAACTTAGCAAGGTCACTTCTATATAGCTTGGATATCTGATTATTTTGAATATATATATATTTTAAAACATATATTTTAAACCATAGCACGGTGGTAGGGTACTTTGAAGTACCCGACTGGCTGGCTACCACCCTCAAGTTGAAAACCTGTCGCCAAGCACCTATCGGTGTGTTCCGAGAGCTGCACTTGAGAGCCAGTTCCCATCTAAGCTTTGTGTGCTTACCACCTTCGACCACATCATCACTTACCATGGTGAGATTGTGGTCAAACACAAGCTTATCCAGAATTTAAAAAAAAAAAAACATATTTTTTTTTTTTTTTTTTTATTGTTTTACTGATTCCATTTTATAATTATATATTTAGGTATGCATAGAAAAAAGTTTTAGATATATCAGTTATCGGGTTTCTATAGTATAAGCTCTGCTTAGTTTTGGATCAGATAGCGGTATGTGAAAAATTCCCGTGATGACGGTGACATTGGAGTGATTTTAAAAAAAAAAGCATTCATATAAAAATAATTTCAATGTTATAGTAGCAGAGTGGCTTGACGTCGACATGAAGGTACCAAGCGAAGTTTTTTTTTTCTAATTACGAAATTGATCTGATTTAGGGCCGGCTAACGTAGACCTTTCTTTCTATTTTATGTGTTAGAGGTTCCGTATGTAAATCAATTAAATATTCTATGGTTAAATTGAAGGGGTTACTGAGATTGATCAAATCAAGGCTACCTTTCTTCCGAACAATTTTGTCAACAAAACTGAAAGTCTGTCGTCGCCAAGCACCTATCGGTGAGTTCTGACAGCTGTAAACTCACATGATCACTTACTATGGTGAGATTGCGGTCAAACACAAGCTTATCCAAAAATTAAAAATCATTCGATCAACTAGACAATCCGTCTTGAAATTAAACATCCTTGCATTTTAAAAAGAGTGTATAATATAATTTTTATTTCGAATTTCAGAGTGCATTTCTATGTTTACCAATTCTCCTACGGATCCCTAATAATGAAGGTTGCGTTTATGGTTTAATTCCTATAGCTTTATTTTTTATAAAACCCTTCTCCCGAGAGCTTATCTACTTCGACCTTTAGATTGTCGCTCTAGATCTGGTACCGATCTTTTTGTGCGTAAGTACTTTATGTTTCATTGAATTTTAAACTATTAAATTTTGAGGCGATGATAGCTCAGTGGTAAATGACGTCGGATACCGCGGCAAAGGTCGTGGGTTCGAATCCTTACAATGAGCTTGAGCTTTCGGTGAAGGAAAACATCGTGAGGAAACCACAGCACGGTGGTAGGGTACTTTGTAGTACTCGACTGGCTGGCTACCACCCTCAAGTTGAAAATCTGTCGTCAAGCACCTGTTGGTGTGTTCCGGCAATTGCACTTGAGAGCCAGTTCGCCTTTAAGGCATTGTAATAAGGTGTACAACACATTAGCAATCCCCTGGTATTGCCAATGTCTATAGGCGACGGTTGTCACTTACCATCAGGTGACCCGCCTGCCTAGTTGTCACTTGTGACATAAAAAAAAAATATGCTGGCTTAAATTGAATTGTTTGTTTGTCCTGAGTCTTGATGTAATAATCTATTTAACTATGTCTACAAAAATTAATTACATGTTAGTTATCTGAAATGAAATGTGTATTCATCCAAATAGGCCTTCACAGGCACTTATGAATAGTCAGACTCTAAATGCTCGGTTCGTAAGGTTGCTTTTGCTGAGAAGAGCCGGCAATAAACTCAGCAATTACTCTTTTCAAAAAACAACTTACACCTATTACATTCAATAATTATTTATCTAGTCTCACTGACAATATTTGCGTGTTATGGCGGCAAAAATAGTTATCTGGTCTCTATACCACAAGCTCTGCTTATTTTGTGATCAGGTGTGTGAAGGAATCCAGGATATTTATTAAAAACAAAATAGGACGCTACCTACACTATTTCTAATTGGTATCTATAGACAACTCTCCATCTCAAAAACGCGGGTCAAACCGTAGACTGGAAGCTATGGCGTAATAAATTAACAAGACGCTTCCAACGACACCTCATTTGTCAAATTATGACGAGTAGTTTAGAAGTTATGAGGGAACAGATGAACATACATACACACATACCGGTCAAAAACATAACCCTCCCATTTGCTTCGCCGTAGTTGGGTAAAAGTGTATGAGCACGACATATAGTGTGTAGGTAGCGATGCAGCTGCAGTATCTGTTAGTGTGTGAGGATATTGATAAGACAATGATCAGGTGCGCAGGCGCAGGCGCAGGCGCAGGCGCAGGCGCGGCCACTTTCCACTCGCACGCCAGTTGCGTCACACGCATGTGTGAGCTGGACGTGTGGGTAGAGACAGCACATAACAATATAGTCTCATGTTGGAGCGGGTACAGAATAAATTTATTGGAACGAAGTTCCTTATCGCGCGTTGTGAAAGGGGGCTAGACGGAAAAAAATCTTACGAAAAACCGACACTTTTAGTGGCAGTTGGTCGGGTGACAGTTGTGTGTAGTAAGCTATTGTAAGCTGTGCGGCGTGCGCATGTTTCTCTCTCTCTCTCTATTATAGATAGCAAGCCAGATATTTTCATTTCATTTCATTTCTTGGCCATCCAAAGAGGAAACGCTGCCAGCCTTCTGGGAACCTTGCCGATCGGCAGCAGCGGCAGCCTCAAAGAAGTTTTTTATTTATTATAGTTGTACATTTGTTTGTATATTTTGTACATTTGTTGTAAATAAAGTTAGTGTACTAGCGACATCTATACTAATATTATAAAGAGGTTGTAGGGGCAATCTCTGAATTTACTGAACCGATTTTGATAATTCTTTTACCAATAGAAATCCACATTATTTGCTATATTTTTTATCCCGGGAAAAGATAAGATGTCACGTGAAACAGCGGGGTACGGCTAGTTTATTATAAAGAGATTTTTAATGAATGTATTTTCATACGCTTTTCTCCAATGGATGGAGTGATTCATGAGGTAGGTTTTGGTGTATAATTCAAGGTTTTGTGTATATTGGTTGAAATATGACGATGATTGTTAAAGATGTCGGAATAAATCATGCCGACTGGGAGCTCTGGCGTACCTACGCTGTGTGAACCAATAGAGTTATCCTGACGGGCCGGTTGGCGTGGTTGGTTAACACACTGCCTATCACGCCGCAGGTCGTGGGTTCGATTCCCATCCAGGACAGACATTTGTGTGCATGAACATGTCTGTTTGTCCTGAGTCTGGGTGTAATTATCTATTTAAGTATGTATTTACAACAAAAAAAGTAGTCTATGTATTATATCAGTCATCTGGTTTCCATATTACAAGCTCTGCTTAGTTTGGGAACAGATAGCCGTGTGTGAACAAATGTCCGAGGATATTTATTATTATTTTTAAATAATGTTAACTTCTATGCTATCTCTACAAATATAATTCAGTTCAAATGAACCAGGCGTTGTCGTGATTAATACAAATTAGCAACATAAGATTTAATTTCCTTTTATACCTTATTACAACAGCAGTAAGGTTTATTAATTGATTTCTAACTGCAATTGTAAGTTGGTAAGGGATAGTGATTTAACAGGTCTACTATCAAGACTTGTTCAGGGAATGAGGAAAATTATTAGAATCGTCAATCATTTTGAAGTTGATGGTTCAGTTGGCGTAGTTGGTAAGAGCATCTATGCTACAGGTCGTGGTCGTGGACAATTGTTCGGTAATTATTACGACAAACGAGGGATCTTATCTTTTCCCGGGATAAAAAGTATTCTATGTCCTTCTCCAAGATTCCATCTATCTCTATACCAAATTTCATCTAAATTAGTTTAGGAGTTCATCGCGGACAAACAATTTGACATGATTTTTTTTAATATACCTCATTGGGCCACTCTACCTTTAGCGGCCATCATACTATGATATTAAAAATAACAAGACAACGAGGCAGGCGGGTCACCTGATGGTAAGTGACATCCGTCGCCTATAGACATTATTAATACCAGGGGGATTGCTAATGTGTTGTACACCTTATTACAATGCCTTAAGGCGAACTGGCTCTCAAGTGCAATTGCCGGAACACACCGACAGGTGCTTGGCGACAGATTTTCAACTTGAGGGTGGTAGCCAGCCAGTCGGGTACTACAACGTACCCTACCACCGTGCTATGGTTTCCTCACGATGTTTTCCTTCACCGAAAACTCAAGCTCATTGTAGGACGATAAAATCATACGGGATCGCGGGTGAAACCGCGGGGACAGCTAGTTATAGTATAAAGATAAATTCTAATTCTATTATTTCTAAATTCTAATTTAGAATGATGGCAAAATGTTTTTGCAGAGCAACATTGCCCACAAGCCGACATCGGATGGTACTCTGGCCTCATTCCCACGACATCACTTTCAGTTTCTAGCAGACGAGCTCGCTAGTCACGACCTGTAGTGATGGGATTTTATCGATGGACGTGGTATCGATAAATAGAATTTTCATGACTAGGTATTTTTATAAAGTTACTGATATAATAGGGATGTTGCCTGTATTACTCGGTAAAACTAAATCTAATAATATGACCAGCGTATATCATTCTAGATTCACCATTGATGGTGTATATTTATGACGTCACAAGCCAGTATTTCATACAAAACTCCGTATGGTGGACTATTAGTTTTGACGTAGAAGCTGATTTGTATGTTTTTTTTCAACACACTTGCTCATAAAGTGGCTCTAATTTCACCGCAATTAGGCGCGTAATGACACCTATTATCAAACTGTAACTTTTTCATTACTATTAATCACAAAGTGAGTTATAATAGTAGATTGTATCATAAGGGAGCAAAATAATATTTTTACGGCGAGGGCGCTTTTTTGAATCCAGAGCGAAGTGAGGGATTCTTTAGTAGAATCCTGAACGAACGGGATTCAAAGTACGTCGCCCGTGCCAAAAACATGACTGGGTGTACTAGCAAAAAAAATAAGTATTATCTGCTAATTTTTTTTTTAATTTACTTCACAATTGTGTTGATAAAAGTCGTATGATACTCGTGTGTATTGATAATTACTGTCCTCGGCTCTCTTATGACCCTTAGCGGCTCGGCTCTCAATTGCGCCTCAGCCGTAATGACCAACTTTACACACTTATACCATAATGTACTATTATACCACAAGTGATAATTAGGCGCTCCAGGCGGGTCAACTGGTGGTAAGCGAATACCGTCGCCTATAGACATTAGCAATACCAAGTCACACCTTATTACAATGCCTTAAAGGCAACTGGCTCTCAAGTGCCACATACATTGTATATGAGTCATGAGAGAACATACCTAAGTATGTAATTTGAATAACTTGAAGCGTATTTTTTTCTATATTAAGTTTTAATACTGTATGTCATTGTGTTTAGTCGATTGATGTGGTGTTAAACTTACTTATTTTCTATAGGCGATGGTAGTCACTTACCATCAGGTGGACGCACTGACATTAAAAAGTTTTCAATACGACGTACTAACTAGTATTCCAATAATTCTTAAAAGGATTTGTTAGTCTGTTTTTATTTATCGATGAAATCGATAAAACATCAGTCGTCTCACTATCATGAGATGTTATTTAGATGAGCGTTTGGGAGCAAAATCATTATATCGGTGCTTATTATATAGTAATCTGTACTTAGGTGTACTTTACTGTCTATGAATTTGATCTATTGAATTTTTAACTCATAATTATATATTCAATTCTAGATTCTTGATTTAAATATAACGGTCTAGCTTTTATTTTCCACGCAGATAGCAAATGGCATGGAGAAAAAAGATGTCCTTAAATTATTTTTATAACGGTAACGCGGGTGAAACCGTGTTGGAAAGCTAGTATATAACTAAAATATTTTGAAAAGCTTTAGTCTTCTTGTATATAATTGATAATTTCGACCTCATTTTTCAAGTTTCCGTAGTGTAGCGGTTATCACGTGTGCTTCACACGCACAAGGCCCCCGGTTCGATCCCGGGCGGAAACAGTTTTAATTTTTGTAGTTTTTTTTTATTTATGACGCAATTTTTTCTATTTATATTCGTTTAGGTTCCAATACGGCAACTTGTTTTTTATATACTCACTCATTTTTTTTATTAGTCGCCTCCTGCAAATTTCATAGCAATATCATCAATAATAACATCAACTATTTACAACTTTATTCGAAATATAATATAATGTTATATACATCTTTATTCCCCAAACAAATATAAAATCAACGCGTTTAATCAATATCGAGCTTTTTGAAGGAACCCTCGATTCCTCCGAAGATATCTGATATGGTCTTCGGCTTGCCTGGTCGGAGAGACTCGGTCACACGCTTCTTGTTCTCATTTACGAAGAATTCGCTGTTTGCTTTTATTTTGTCTCGGACGTCCTCTATGAAGGTACAAAACAAAGAAAATGTTATTTAGCGCCATCTAGCGTCTTAATTTATAATTAAGTTTGAGTTAAGGGTATGTATTTGCCATGTCACAATTAAGGATATAAAAATAAACAAGGAAAAAAAATGTATACCAACCTTTAGCCTTTTCAAAGCTCTTGAACTCGCCCCCAGCCTCCAACGGCAAGGCCTCCATCGGCAGGTGCTTGTCCAAGGTCTTAGAGCCGATCTGATGGATGGTGAGCATGTCCAGCAGCTCCTTCTTCATGAAGGGACGTATGATCATCATCAGCTTGTCCATGAAGGATGGCGCGTTTAAAAAGTGCAGGCCTTTTAGTTTTACCAGCATTGCTTCCTGAGGGAGGAGTAATTGTGATTTCAATTATGGCTTAAACTATGCCAAACTAAGCCATACTTCCATATTATATTATAGAATAAATACGAATTTCTGTCGGTTACAAGCCTGTTCTATGTCTTTTTTTATGTTATAGGTGATGGTAACTGACTACCATTGCCTAAAGATATTAGCATTACCAGGGGATTTGGCACCCTTAAGTAAAGTCTTACGTAGCCTTTATAGGTAATTGGCAACTGATTTTCAACTTGAGGGTAGTAGCCAGCCAGTCGGGTACTACAAAGTACCCTACCACCGTGCTACGGTTTCCTTAAGATGTTTTCCTTCACAGAAAGCTCGAGCTCATTGTAGGGTTCGAGCCTTCGTCGCAGTATCCGACGTCACTGCCACTGGGCTATCATTGCCAGACATACCTGTAAATAGTATAAGAACTGCTGCACCGCTTGAATTTCCAGCCTTGCCAGGTGTCCCAATGACATCTTGTCCAGGTCAATGCAGATCACAAATCCAGGCCACGTGCCTTCTTCATATTGCCACAGGTCTATCACCATAAGAACTGCTCTGTGAATGGTGCAAACAAGTTCTTGAACAAAAATGTTATGTAATTATGCTCTAGAGTCCAGTAAAATAAAATATTTTAATAAAAATAGCTACATTACCAAATTAGTTCATGACCACCAGGTAGTGATCACCTTAAGCGAATACCGTCGCCTTGATTGCTAATGTGATTTCAACCTTTTTACAATGCCTTGAAGGCTCTCAAATGCAACAGGGTAGTGTCCTGGGTCAATACAAATGAATTCTAATTAGTCCGTCGGTGAGATTATCAAAAAATATTGGACACGTATTTTTTGCTTTATCAAATCAATAAAAATATACAAAGTTATAGCGCATCAAAGTATAGGAGTGGGGGCTTGTGACGTCACTTCGTGGTAAAATTTGTACCACGGTGTGACGTCACGCGAAATTTCAACGCACTGTATCCTCGTCATTTTTCGTTTACGGAACAAAATAAAATATACGTGTCCAATATTTTTTGGTAATCTAACTGACGGACTAAATAGATTTTTTTAGGACACTACCCTACTGCCGGATCACACCAACAAGTGCATGGCGACAGATTTAGTAAACAGGTATTTTAAAGTAATAGGTAATATTAGGTATGTAGTCATAACAGTTATCTGGTTATAGTAACTACAAGCTGTAGTGATTCGCACATTAGGCGTATTTAAGGCGATGATAGCTCAGTGGTAGTGACGTCGAATACCGCGACGACGGTCGTGGGTTCGAATCCTACAATGAGCTTGAGCTTTCGGTGAAGGAAAACATCATGAGGAAACCATAGCACGGTGGTAGGGTACTTTGTACCCGACTGGCTGGCTACCACCCTCAAGTTGAAAACCTGTCGCCAAGCACCTATCGGTGTGTTCCGACAGCTGCACTTGAGAGCCAGTTCCCATCTAGGCTTTGTGTGCTTACCACCTTCGGCCACATCATCACTTACCATGGTGAGATTGTGGTCAAACACAAGCTTATCCAGAATAAAAAAAAATAGTATTTTATCTATTACTTACCTCACTGCGTCGAAAAACATGAAGTTCTTAGGGTCGTAGTCCAATAATCGACAGTAAATTATGGCCGAGTCGTTGTACGATCGCTTTTCCAGTGGCGATAGTAAACTGGAACCATCAATATAGGAAAATTAAAACTCTATCACCAAAACTTTTCGAAATCTGTTAATAGATGGCGCTGATATCTTTATCCGAGTTGTATCAGTCTAAGTACTTACAATAATCAAGAACATTGTTTTTTTTATATAAATAGGAGTTTATGTAGGTATATGAAACCGGATTTCAAAGAAATTTTGCACGCAGGTAGATCATATCCTGGAATAAATCATAGTATACTTTTTGTTCCGACAAAAGATACGATCCGTCGGGAA
Source organism: Ochropacha duplaris (assembly GCA_951361185.1). Classification (NCBI taxonomy): domain Eukaryota; kingdom Metazoa; phylum Arthropoda; class Insecta; order Lepidoptera; family Drepanidae; genus Ochropacha; species Ochropacha duplaris. The sequence continues at coordinate 694,437 of OX592711.1, read as the reverse complement.
TAGTGAAACTGGGGAGAGCTGAAGAGTGATGAAAAACTCACTAATATCCAAAAGTTTTTATCATCTTGTCATCAACAATCCTGTCCTTGAAGAAGTTGGTGAAGAGAGTCCTAAGGGTGAAGTGGAGGTCCAACACCTGCTTGGATACTTCAGAGCTTCGGTTGCAGCAGTGGTAGGTCAGAATTAGGTCAAGATCTGGAAATGGTATGAGATTCATTGACACAAATGTCCTGGCTTGGCACAAATTGCATATTTAAAAACCGGTCAAGTGGAGTCAGACTCGCACACGAGGGTTCCGTACAAATTTTGTAGTTTTTTTTTAAATTATTTTATTTTGTTTTTAGTATTTTTTGTTATGGTAGGGGAGGCGAATAGGGGATTTCGGGATTTACTCGAGCGCGTCAGATTAACATAAGGGGGGCAACCTTGCACCTTGTGAAGTACTCTCACCAAAACTGAGCCCTCTATGTAGTGTCGAACGTCTAGGGTAGCCCGTCAGATTAGTAAAAAAAAATCGATGGTTTGAAATACTCGAGCGCGTCAGATTAAGGTAAGGTAAGTTAGTTACATGCAAAATAGTGTACATTTCAATAATCTGACAATTTGGGCGTGACGAAAGAAAATTGTAGACTCGCAAAGTTGCAAAAAAAAAAACGTCACCTGGATTTTCTCGAGCGCGATTAGTTTTATTTTTATTTTGAAGGAAATTAGTCACGAATCACGGAAATATCTTAATCTGCCGATTTGCACAAGCCGAAGTAGCTAAAATCATTATTAAGTGTATTCCAGGAATATTATGAGTTTCACCTCAGAATGAGAGATATTCAGCTATTAACTTGTATAAACTGGTTGCTCACAGCGCAGCCAGCTTTATGCTGAGTTGGAGCTGTGTTGGGGCAAAATATGTTTTATTATTTTTTTTGTTGTACTGCATATTTAATGTTTTTGTTTTGCCACAATAAATATATTTCTTTCTTTCTAAACCTTTATTTTGACACCCTAAAACTTGTCTCAAAAGCTACTTATCATAGGGTGCCCGCGACTACTGATTTTTCAATTTTCATTTTTCTGATGTATTCATAATAAATATTGTAGAAAATTAAATTCTCTACAACTTTTGTACAAACATTTTTTCGATATCTTGAACCATTTTCGAGATTTCGATATTTTTTATATTTCTTTTTTTCAAACCGTCAGATTAAAGAACCTCCTCAACATAATTGTCAGATTATGGGTCAGTACAACAAGGCCATCAAGAAGAACCGCCTGTATAAAAATCTGACGCGCTCGAGTAAATCAAGGTCACGATTTTTTTTTGCATTTTCAAAAATCGGCCCTGACTGATGGTCGCGTCCAAATCGTCAGTCTTTAAAATAGGAGCTACTGGAGGGTTCACTTAACATCCCTTATCAATGTCTGACGCGCTCGAGTAAATTTTTTTAAAAAATATTTTCGACCCCTTCGTACGGCCGTCGTCGTCGTCGTACGTGACGTCGAATACCGCGGCGAAGGTTGTGGGTTCGAATCCTACGCTGAGCTTGAGCTTTCAGTGAAGGAAAACATCATGGGGAAACCATAGCTCGCTGGCTCAAGTTGGAAATCTGTCGCCAAGCACCTATCGGTGTGTTCCGACAGCTGCACTTGAGAGCCAGTTCCCATCTAGGCTTTGTGTGCTTACTACCTTCGGCCACATCTTCAATTATCTTGGTGAGATGTAGTCAAACACAAGTTTATTCAGAATTCAAAAAATAAAAATAAAAATGTAGTGCGGCTTATAGCCGCTACAGGCTACATCCTCCTGTAGATCAAAGACTGATTCATCAACGATTTTGTAACCGCCCCTGTAGATCAAAGACTGATTCATCAACGATTTTGTAACCGCCTATTATAGTAATCTCCATTAACGGGCATCATTATCCATGGTATGACATGTCGGCATTAATTGATTATATAAGGTAATTACTTGTAACAAAGTATCTTCTATTAATTTCTCACTTGTGACCGCGCCGCGGTTCTGCCCGCTTTCCGTATCAAGGAATAAAAGTACAAGTTAGTAGTCAGTTATGGAATAAGTAACAGACATACAGACAGAGTTCATAATATTAGCAAAGGACAACCTTAAAGGTGCTTAAAGTGACGAAAATTGTCCCCGCTTTTTTGTTATAAATAAATATCCTGGGACATTTGTTCACACACGGCTATCTGATCCCAAACTAAGCAGAGCTTGTAATATGGAAACCAGATGACTGTTTTTTTTTTTATGTCACAAGTGACAACGAGGCAGGCGGGTCACCTGATGGTAAGTGACAACCGTCGCCTATTGACATTGGCAATACCAGGGGATTGCCAATGCGTTGTACACCCTATTACAATACCTTAAAGGCAACTGGCTCTCAAGTGCTAATGCCGGAACACACCAACAGGTGCTTGGCGACAGATTTTCAACTTGAGGGTGGTAGCCAGCCAGTCGAGTACTACAAAGTACCCTACCACCGTGCTGTGGTTTTCTCACTATGTTTTCCTTCACCGGAAGCTCAAGCTCATTGTAGGATTCGAACCCACGACCTTCGCCGCGGTATTCGACGTCAATTACCACTGAGCTATCATCTCCTTAAAACATAGACTACATTTTTTTGTTGTAAATAAATACTTAAATAGATAATTACACCCAGACTCGGATTTATGATAATTCATCCCCTAAAGAGTTCGAAGAACCTACTTCCTATGAGAAATCTACCTGCTTTTCAAGGTATTTGATATTACATTCTTTAATTGTATCATTTATAGGTACTTTCTGAGATTTCGTGATTAATCAGTCTGTGGTATTTCGCTTTTATAAATAGGTAAAATTAAGAATTGCCTTTAAGGCAGAATTGCCCTTGCCCTTAAGGCATTGTAATAAGGTGTACAACACGTTGGCAGTTCCCCTGGTATTGCTAATGTCTATAGGCGACGGTAGTCACTTACCATCAGGTGACCCGCCTGCCTCGTTGTCATTAGTGACATAAAACAAAAAAAAGAATAACTCTTGTATTAGTTATCTCGTAGAAGTATTTCCTATGAATTTTTACAAAAATCAACGTGACGATTTTTCATTAATTACTTAACAATTGCCTAAGTCATGTTTTTTTCTGAATACGTCATGTATTCAAATACTTCCTTATTTTTTCTCTAAAATCACATAATTATTCATAAATTATTTTGATGTAGCACCATAGTTACGCTACTAACACACCACTGCACGATTGCACAGTATTAAACTGCTGTAAATGTAAGAACACTAATGCAGAGCCTCAGATGTAATGTATCACATGTAAATCTATACTAATATTATAAAGAGGTTTTTTTTTAAATTCTGAATGGGTTTGTGTTTGACTACAATCTCACTGTGGTAAGTGATGATGTGGCCGAAGGTGGTAAGCACACAAAGCCTAGATGGGAACTGGCTCTCAAGTGCAGCTGTCGGAACGCACCGATAGGTGTTTGGTGACAGATTTTCAACTTGAGGGTGGTAGCCAGCCAGTCGGGTACCACAAAGTACCCTACCACCGTGCTATGGTTTGTATGTAAGTATGTTTGTAACGAATTGGCTCAAAAAGTACTGGGCCGATTTTAAAAATTCTTTCACCATTTGAATGCTACATTAACATAGGTTATATTTTATACCGGGATAAGATAAGATCCCACGGGAACGCGGGTGAAACCACGCTGAACAGCTAGTCTTTTATATTATCATGCTTTTGCATTGCACACTTGACAATAATTCGTGAACCATTTTCTGTAGTACATTTTTGAGCATTAAAACTTCTTGAGAGGTGTCAAGGGACACCCGGATGGAACGAAGTTATATAAGTTATATAAGTCGAGAGAGTATATATATATATAAAAAGAAAGAAAAAAATATTTCTATTTATATATATATATATAAATAGAAATGAAAATATCTGGCTTGCTTTCTATAAGAGAGAGAGAGAGAGAGAGACAGACAGAGAAACATGCGCACGCCGCACAGCGGTCGGTGACTTTTGTCACCGACATTAAAGTGTCGGTGATTTTCGTAAGATTTTTTTCCGTCTAGCCCCCTTTCACAACGCACGATAAGGAACTTCGTTCCAAAAAATGTTTTTGTTGGTACATAATTAAGTAGGCATATTCTTCAAAACTACCTACCTACCTACCTCAATTCATTTATCTACCTATATAGTTCAAATCAATCATGCATTTAGCTTTATTACTTATTTCACTACAACACATAGCTCATATTTCCCGCATCTTCCTGTATGTTTTTATTAAATTACCTTTGCAGTAACGCTGTTTGATAACCGTTGCGTCAGTACGCTAACACATTAATTACCTTCATCACGAAACGACCTCTGAATGTCAATCAGCGGCATACGCTATATGATAATTATTTTAAGTACAGATAAGTTGTCGAGTCACGTAGACATGTACAGTCGCAAAAAAAAGGTCGACACCTTAAAGTCAACTTTTGCTTGCACGACATTTGATTATAATGCGTTTAATTTTTATTTTTTTATTCTGGATAGGCTTGTGTTTGACTACAATCTCACTATGGTAAGTGATGATGTGGCCGAAGGTGGTAAGCGCACAAAGCCTAGATGGGAACTGGCTCTCAAGTGCAGCTGTCGGAACACACCGATAGGTGTTTGGCGACAGATTTTCAACTTGAGGGTGATAGCCAGCCAGTCGGGTACCACAAAGTACCCTACCACCGTACTATGGTTTACTCACGATGTTTTCCTTCACCGAAAGCTCGAGCTTATAGGATTCGAACCCACGACCTTTTCCATCTAGGCTTTGTGTGCTAGCCATCTTCGGCCACATCATCACTTAACATGGTGAGATTGCGGTAAAACATAAGCTTATACTAAAGTTAAAAGAAACAGATCAGAATTTGTGATGATGAGCCGCGATCCCGAGGCAACATATATTTTTCTCAAATAAAATGTCTACTTTGTACAAATTTCACATTTTATAAAAGTAGTACCTAAAATAATATCTAAACGTGAGTAAAATTAAACTTTGCTGTCGAACATTTAAACAGTTTTTCTATGCAACATGTTCTATGTCAAAAAAGGTAACATGTTCTCGCTAAACGAATTTGAAAACTGAACCTTTTATTTCGCGACTGTACCTAATTGCATTAAACTCGAAGTAATGTAAACTGACAACCAAAGCCGCAATTATGTATTGTGGTAGCAATTTAATTAGATAAATGGTCATTTTATTCGAATTATAAAAAACTAAGGTATTTATTTATGTGAGGTTCCAAATTGACGTTATACAGGGCGTCCCACTAGTTATGGGACGGAAAGTACTTTAAATATTATTGATAGGATTTTTGGAACGAAGTTCCTTATCGCGCGTTATGAAAGGGGGCTAGACGGAAAAAAATCTTATGAAAAATTGCACGACAGTTTTTATGTCACTGTCAGCTGTGCGGCGTGCGCATGTTTCTCTGTCTGTCTCTCTCTCTCTCTCTCTCTCTTATAGAAAGCAAGCCAGATATTTTCATTTCTATTTATTTATATAATATATATCTTTTATTTTTATTTTTTTCTATATATACTCTCTCGACTTATATAACTTCGTTCCATCCGGGTGTCCCTTGACACCTCTCAAGATTATTTTTTTCGTAGTGATTTATTTTATGATAATAGTTGATTATTCTTTCTTATATTTATAGATATACTAGCTGTCCCCGCGGTTTCACCCGCGTTCCCGTGGGATCTTATCTTTTCCTGTGATAGCTTATGTTACTCAAGTATAATGTAGCTTTTTAATGGTGAAAGAATTTTTTGAATCGGTCGAATACATTTTGAGTTAAATCGTAACAAACCAACAAAAAATCAAATCTTCCCTCTTCATAATATTAGTACATGTAGAAGAAGGACAGAGATATCTCAGTGATTGATAAAAATAATGTTGTTGTGTAAAGGTAACCATAGTTACTTAAAAAATAATACCTAATCCTTATTGACCCTTTCGATCGGCATCAAAAAAATACAGATACAGATTCCCTATTTACTGTGTTCAATTTCCAGAAAAAACAAGCTGTTTAAAATGATTTGAATTACAACAGTTTTTTTTTTTTTTTTATTTATTCTGGATAAGCTTGTGTTTGACCACAATCTCACCATGGTAAGTGATGATGTGGCCGAAGGTGGTAAGCACACAAAGCCTAGATGGGAACTGGCTCTCAAGTGCAGCTGTCGGAACACACCGATAGGTGCTTGGCGACAGATTTTCAACTTGAGAGTGGTAGCCAGCCAGTCGGGTACTACAAAGTACCCTACCACCGTGCTATGGTTTCCTCACGATGTTTTCCTTCACCGAAAGCTCAAGCTCATTGTAGGATTCGAACCCACGACCTTCGTCGCGGTATTCGACGTCACTTACCACTGAGCTATCATCGCCTTAAATAATTATTAAATTACTACTACGCTATTACTTAATTTAATGTAAAATTGTTCTACGAGTATCAACAATATTTAAAGTAGGTACTTTCCCTCCGTGTCCCATAGCTGCGGGACATCCTATATAAGAGGTTATTTGTATTCACTAAAGTATTTCAATTTGAATAATTTTTACTATCGTACCAACCCTGAAGTCGAGAAAACAAATTCAAATTTCATATATATTAAAAAAAAAATAGAATACAAGCAATTTAAATAAGTTGTAATTTCCGGCATCAAAAACATGAAAACATAATTTTTTACATAACCACTACATCCGGCTGTCACATACCTAACTTTATGTTTAGATGCATGTTTTTTGGCACCTAAATTATCTGTTAAGGTCATCCGCCATTTTTTAAGTGTAGTTTTAGCCTTATTATTATTATTTGTCAGCCATTTTTTGTGCTGTAATAATAATATTACAGTGGGAACTACTTTTTAGCCTAAGTAGAGTAGCAGTATTTTTAATAAATTAAGAACAAGGAAAAAATGATATATTTTTAATTGACAGTTAAGAGAAGTGTGACAACAGTTTAAATCTAATAGAAAGAATATAACACGCCAGTGCTTTGATTGAACTAAACATGTAGGTTTTAACAATTACTATATACATAGACCAAATAAAATAAACTTGAGAGGTGTCAAGGGACACCCGGTTGTATATATATATATAAATAGAAATGAAAATATCTGGCTTGCTTTCTATAAGAGAGAGAGAGAGAGAGCAGACAGAGAAACATGCGCACGCCGCACAGCTTAATAAACATACATAGTGACATAAAAAATTGTCGTGACAATTTTTCGTAAGATATTTTTCCGTCTATCCCCCTTTCACAACACAAAGTAGACAGAGCCCCGCGCACTTAATGTGAAGCACAGTAAAGGAAGCCGAATTAGAAAAAGGAAGCCGATCACCCATGCGAGGCGAGTGACGCGGGATAACGTACGTGCAGGTCACGCACACAACTTCATGCACGTTGCTTCACTTCATTGGAGACTTGTTTACGTACGATCCTTCTACCTTTTTTGTTCTGTGATTATATACAACAGTTTTTAAGGCATTTGTGATGCTGTTGATGTTATTTGTGCATTTAAATATAGGTATTGAGTTATATTTTTTACACCTTATTGCTAACTACATACAGTCAAGGTCATATTTTATTAAGAGAACTGCTATTTTAATCTTTATCCTGTAACCGATAAGGTGTGAATTGGCACGATACTATCCTAAAGCCGCGTGGGATAAGTAAGGTAAGTATATTCGACCGACAATCGAAGGGAGTAAGCGAGCGCATTGAAAATCAAGTGCGCCAAGCTGGTTTTAGTGTGTTACCGAATATATGAGAAAGGTTGCACTCAAAGAGATTTAAAGATATACAGATACAACTAGTGGACCCGGCAGACGTTGTCCTGCCCTGAAATTAAAACAAAACTTAGAACCCGATTCCAGCGCCATCTACCGGGTCCAATTTTGTTTTCAAATCATCGAGGAACCCATTGAAATACACACACAAAATTTCATCCAAATCGGTCCTGTTATCATACTCCTCCGAAACGGCTTGACCGATTACTCAAATTACTAAAATGGCTATTAAAAAATAAGGGTTGATAGAAGGGTCGTAGAAGGGTGAAAATTGGGGATTGTATGTATTTTTGTATGTTGTATCATAAAAAAATAGAAATTAGAAATTTTGTCTCAAAAATAAAAAATAAAATTTAGGGGTGGACTACCCCTAACATTTAGGGGAATGAAAAATAGATGTTGGCCGATTCTCAGACCTACTGAATGTAAATATAAAGTTTCATCAAAATCGGTTAAGCCGTTTCGGAGGAGTATGGCAACTAAAACTGTGACACGAGAATTTTATATATTAGATAGAGCGGCTATCAGAAGAAATGTCATAGAAAAACTGTGATTCCATTCCATGCCTCAGTGACGCCATCTATCTATGAATAAACTAGACTAGACTGAGCTACTTTTGTCCACTAGGACATATTTTTTTTTTTTTTTATACCACAAGTGACAACGAAGCTGACGGGTCACCTGGTGGTAAGTGACTACCGTCGCCTATAGACATTAGCAATACCAGGGGGATTGCCAATGTGTTTTATACCTTATTGCAATGCCTTAAAAGCAACTGGCTCTCAAGTGCAACTGCCGGAACACACCAACAGGTGCTTGGCGACAGATTTTCAACTTGAGGGTGGTAGCCAGCCAGTCGAGTACTACAAAGTACCCTACCACCGTGCTATGGTTTCCTCACGATGTTTTCCTTCACCGAAAGCTCAAGCCCATTGTAGGATTCGAACCCACGACCTTCGCCGCGGTGTCCGACGTCACTACCACTGAGCTATCATCGCCTTAAAAATATCGGATTACGATTTTGTTCGCAATGTCCTGTCTATTAGTATAAGTTAAAAGTCTTTCATATTATATACAGGGTGTCCCGTAAGTAGTACAATATACTTCAGGGAGAGATAGGTCGGAAGGTCACCTACCAAATATACAAAAATGACCTCAGTAAAAGTGTCACCATTAATGAGATATTTAATATCTAAAATTCAAAGATCAATACATAAAAATTAAATATCGAAATATGTATCTCGAAAGTGATGATGATTTTATTGAGCTCATATTTGGTAGACCCGCCCACCTATCTCCCCCTTAAGTTTGTCGAACACTACTTACTGAACACCCTGTATACGCGGCTTAAGATATTACCAGTAAGGTGTTTTGCGGGCAGATGAGGTTGTGTTTCAAGCCATTGTCTCAGCTTTCTGATGTCCTCAGGAGTGATGCCAGTCTTCTTTTTGTATTCCTCTTCCAATTGGTACTGTTTTACTGCACCCGCCATTGTTCTGGAAATGTTAAATATCCTATTAATCCCATATTTATAGCCTTAAATACAGCTATTTGGGTGGGGGGTTTTAAAAGCCATTCGAAGTATATTGCTGAATAGAGTTTATCTAGCATATACTTACACTAGCTGTCCCCCGCGGTTTCACCTCCATTCCCGAGATACCTTATCGTTTCCCGGGATAAAAGGTATCCTATGTTTTATTCTAGGATATGAACTACCTGTGTGCCAAGTTTCATCAAAATCCGTTCAGCCATTATTGCGTGAAAGAGTAACAAACATCCATCCAACCAAACTTTCGTATTTATGATATTGGTGGGATAATAAATAGGTTAGAAATAATTAGATTAACTCTTACATAGTGTATCTTAATATATAAAATTCCCGTGATTGGTTTGACCATGTTTGACCACAATATCGCCATGGTAAGTGATGATATGGCTGAAAGTGAAGCACACAAAGCCTATCTGGTAGTAAAGGCTCTGCTTAGTTTGGGATCAGATAGCCGTGTGTGAAAAATGTCACAAAATATTTATTTATTTTTATTAAGTACACACAGAAAAATCTATCTGTACCAATAAATAAAGAAATATGCTCGGTCATTTTTCATACACGGCTACGAGTATCTGATCCCAAACTAAGCAGAGCTTGTAATATAGAAACCAGATGACTGATATCTAGACACGCGGGAGCGTGTCAAGCCAAGTTCAAGAAACAGAACTGGCGAGCCGCACCGTGTGTAATATTACACGAACCATTTGGAGCCACTTTTGACCCCCTCATAAATCAAAAACTGTTTTACATAAACGTATCAAATTTGTCTCATATATTGAGACTTGCAAGATACATATGTGTTCTAAATTTCATAAGCTTATCTCAAACGGTTATTTAGATATTAATGTCCAAAATTCCTCATTTTTATCATTGACTGACCTATAGACCAAAACTCTAACCCAGTTCCAGATGACCTAGAGAGTTAAAATTTGGTATGCAGATAGGTAATTAGATGAATACAAAGGAATAAATAAAAAACTGGCAATTTTTACATAATTAGATTCTATTATGAACGCTTAACATAAATACCTAATATTACTTAGGGTATTAACTGGGATTAATTATTATTTTTATATTTAGCGCACATCAATAGTGTAAAATCATTACCTACTCATAAATAATGATAAAATAATAGGCATTTAGATTTTCGGTATATACACGACGCGCGCGCGCCGAGTGACGCCGGAGCGGCGCGGGCGGGGTGGGTGGGGCGCTGTGACAACCGAATCGAACCGTTGACGCGAACGTGGCCGAGCGAGCGGCAGCCGCGCTCATAAGCGCGAGTGCCGTCTTGCTGTCCGGTTGTCTCTCGATATCTGACCTATAAGGTTGCGATTTAGCTGCGAAATTGCTAAGTTTTCTTAAGGAAAACTTATAATTTGTAGTAATATTATTATTACAATTTCTTTAATAAGTAGGTACGTACGTATAGTATTATAGTATAGGCAATAGTTTAAATAAATAATAATTTTATAGTTATAAGTAGGTAGGTGTATATACTTATTATTATTACAATTCCTATAATAAGTAGGTATAAGTATATACACTTATACTTACTTATACAATACAATTTTTGTATTGAACTTGGCTCTCCTTTTTTACATTTATGTTTTTGGTGGGTAATACATAGACTACATTTTTTTTGTAAATACATACTTAAGTAGATAATTACACCCAGACTCAGGACAAACAGACATGTTCATGCACACAAATGTGTGTCCTGGATGGGAATCGAACCCACGACCTGCCCGTCAAAGGCAATCGTTTTTGACTGACTGACAGATCTATCAACACACAGCTCAAACCACTGAACGGATTGCGCTGGAATTCGGTACGCGTATAGTTATTATGACGTAGATATCCACTAAGAAAGGTGTTTCCAAAATTCACCCCCTAAGGGGATGAGATGGGAGTCCAAAGTTTGTATGGAGAAACGGGACCGCGGGTAAAACCGCGGGCTGTAAAAAAGCGTGGCGTTTGAAATTTTCCGTTAATGTAACAGTGTTGATTGAAACGATTTATTCCACGTTTTCCGACCTTGGCGGATTAACACACATATATTTATAGGGACCAGCGGACAAGGAAAATTAAATGCCTCAATTGACTGATTGTAAAAATCTACATAATTTTTCATACGTAATTAACTTCTTTGGGCTATAAACACGGTTTAGAATGTATGAAAATGATTATTTATTGGCCTTAATAAAAATACTTAAACTTATACTGACAGAACTATGAACAAAAAGGTTGAACTTTGCCCGTACACATTTTTTTATCATAGGAAAATCAATTCAAACCCAAATTTCATTAATACATTTTAAAGCATTTTAGGCCTAGGTATATTGAGTGACATAATAGCAGCGGGGAGCTATTTCCGCCAACGCATCAGCCTGGCCATCCAAGGAAACGCTGCCAGCCTGCTGGGAACCTTGCCGATCGGCAGCAGCGGCAGCCTCGAAGAAGTTTTTTTTATAATGTATTATATATATATATAGATTGTATATTTTGTACATTTGTTGTAAATAGTAAATATAATATTTACTAGGCACAGTTAATTCCTACATCACCTATTAAAAATCGGCCAAGTGCGAGTCGGACTCGCGCACGAAGCGTTCCGTAAAAAAGGCAAAAAAATCGCGTTTGTTGTATGGGAGCCCCCCTTAAATATATATTTTATTTTAATTTTATTATTAAAGTAAAAATACAACTGAGTATTTTGTGAATATTTCAAGTGCCTACCTGTTGCCATTATTGATATCGAGCAAAAAAGGGCAAAAAAAGCGTTTTTCCCCTTCGCAGCGTCCCCCTTAAATATTTATTTTATTTTGTTTTTAGTATTTGTTGTTATAGCGGCAATAGAAATACATAATTTGTGAAAATTTCAACTGCCTAGCAATCGCGGTTCCCGAGATACAGCCTGGTGACAGACAGACGGACAGACAGCGAAGTCTTAGTAATAGGGTCCCGTTTTTACCCTTTGGGTACTGAACCCTAAAAAGGTGTAGTTTTGTTGCATGTAAACAACTTGAGCATAAAATCTTTTAAATTATGCTCATAAAATTGTACCCGCGGACGTGAGTTGCTCAGAAATAAGCCTGATTTTTGAAACTGGTTTTTTGTTACTGACCCAAAGGTTAAGATTGCTAGATTTTTTTTTGTGCAGAAGGCGCTCATGCATTCAGAAGGTCGCCATATTATATTATGTCATTATATTATAGTTAACGTTTTCTATTATACAGGCTGTCCGGTAAAGACAATTACATCCACAAAGTCGCGGCCCACTCTTTTTCTTAATCCCTTACAGTGCAAATGTGCATGCTTTCGCTAGTGTTGTATGCAGTGATTTCGATGTCTATATGCAGCACTACACTAGCAAAAGGATGTACACTTGCACTGTAACGGATATGAAAAAAAAGTCTATTGTCCGTAGTTCTATTAGTAGGACCATGGGCACTTAGCATTGCCCGTAGTCCTACTGGTAAGACTACGGACAAGTAACAGTGCCCGTAGTTTTGGTTTTTTTTTCATCATCCTACCTCTATTCTATTATTGTTGAAGATAAATATAGGTTATAGGTTTTTTTAAGAGCGAAAAAAAAACTGATTTGTTGTGTAAATGTCTTAGATTAAAGCTAGTTTTTGATTTACATTTTTTTTCGTCTTCACTGTTAGTAGGACCATTGCCCATACAAAATAATGATGTTTTTGTTGCAGTCCTACTAATAGAACTACGGGAAAAAATAACTGAAAAAAATGGGGCGAGTTTTCGTATCTATAAGTAGTACTAACTCAAGAGGGACGAGTCACATACAAAAGCCGGCCAAGTGCTAGTCGGGCTCGCGCACGAAGGGTTCCGTAAAAACGGCAAAAAAAACACGTTTGTTGTATGGAAGCCCCCCTCAAATATTTATTTTATTTTAATTTTATTATTTCTCATTAAAGTAAAAATACAACTGAGTATTTTGTGAATATATCAAGTGCCTACCTCATCAAGTGCAATAAAGGGCTAAAAAATCCCGTTTGTTGTATGGGAGAAAAAATATTTATTTAAATATTTATTTTATTTTGGTTTTAGTATTTGTTGTTATAGTGGCAACAGAAATACATAATTTGTGAAAATTTCAACTGTCTAGCTGTCGCGGTTCTTGAGATACAGCCTGGTAACAGACAGACAGACTGACGGACAGACAGCGAAGACTTAGTAATAGGGTCCCTTTTTTACCTTTTGGGTACGGAACCCTAAAAATGAATATTTCAAAATCAGAAATATAAATAGTGAAACACTTTTATCTGAATACACGATGAAAATCTTTGTTCCCCTTCGTCACCTTTATTGGTGAATTTTCGTTAGTATTTAACGACCAGCTTTTCAAATACATACGTCGATGCCTTAAGAGCAAAGTTTTCAGGAACAAGAAGTATGCAATATCCAAAACTGAGGAGGAATAGTTTTCCGACTCGACTTAAGGCCATGATAGTAACGTCTGATACCGCGGTGAAGGTCGTAAGTTCGAATCCTACAATGAGCCTGAGCTTTCGGTGAAGGAAAACACGTGAGGAAACCATAGCACGGTGGTAGGGTACTTTATAGTACCCGACTGGCTGGCTAGCTGTTGTACTTTAAGGCATTGTAATAAGGTGCACAACACATTAGCAATCCCCCTGGTATTGATAAAATATATAGGCAGTCGTTGTCACTTACCATCAGGTGACCCGCTTGCTTGTCAGAACTCTTACATAGAAAAAATATTACCTGTTAAATAATAATAATATAATAATAAACTTTATTTGATCAAAAATAATGTGTTTCTTTTCAAATATTGAATTTCATTACGTCATCAACAAAAATCTACACAACTACCTTCACCTTACAATGACGCAATTTTGTCTTCAAACGCAAACCAATACGATAATTTAATAGTAAATATACTTTTTGTGTTTTGTAGTAACTTACACACAAATGCACATACATGTCAGAATTATCTAATCGAAATCAAATATCACAATGTTTTATTCAATTTTGGGACTGATCTTCATCTTATTGCTATATTTTAATGATATTATTATCTTCGTTTTTGGTTGGTTTGGATCACTTTTACTTTTAATTGCGACACAGGTCAAGTTAGGCTAATTAGCCACTCTTTTGCCTCCGGCTTTCAGTATTCCGCCCTGAATTTTATATGTCAAGTAATACAAAAATAGATACATAAAAATTATAACGCGCACTATCTTACTAATATTATAATTGTGAAAGTTTGGATGGATGGATGGATGTATGTTTGTTACTCATTTACGCAAGAACGGCTGAATGGATCTGGATGAAATTTAGCATGGATATCTCCATTTAGATATAGGATTATAGTCTGAAATAGCACATAGGCTACTTTTTATCCCGGGAAAAGATAAGATCCCTCGGGAACGCGGGTGAAACCGCGCGGAACAGCTAGTATTATAAATGTGAAAGTTTGGATGGATGTTTGTTACTCAATCACGCCAGAACGGCTGAACGGATCTGGATAAAATTTGGCATGGAGATAGATTATAGTCTGGAATAGCACATAGGCTTCTTTTTATCAAGGGAAAAGATAAGATCCTTTGGGAACGCGGGTGAAACCGCGGGGGACAGCTAGTCATCAATTTAATAAGCTGCCTTGTGATAAGCTTTTTCTTTCAAAACTTATTTTTAAATTTAGGATTTGAATTATATTGATACTTTAGTAAACAAGCCTATATTTAAGAAAAAATATCTAACACTAACCAGTTATGAAACAGGAGTCTATATACCACCCTGGAGACCACAGATTTTATTATGTTTTCACTAGTTTTCCACCCCGCGGTTTCACCCACGTTCCCGAGGGAACTTATATTTTCTCGGGATAAAAAGTATTCTATATGTCATTCCAGTATATTATCTACCTGTGTGTCAAGTTTCATTAAAATCCATACAGTAGTTTTTGCGTGAAAGAGTAACAAACATCTACACATCCAAACATACTTTCGCATTTATAATATTAGGGGGACGAAAGAACATACAACTATCAACAAGTTTCGTCAAACTACACAAAACAGTTTTATAGTAAAACAAATGCTCGATTTTTATTTAAAAAAACAATGTTTTACTATTTACGAGTATTTTAATATGTTAGGTATATTTTCTTGCCCTATAGGCACCATTCCTAATTTAAATAATTTAGAACACTAATTAATACAATCTGTACCAGATATTAATATAAATTTCTTGCTTAAAATTTAAAAAAAGATTATAAATAAATGTACTCACATGAAAATAAATCACAAATATGTAAGTACACAGTCACTTTAACTATAATTTTCGCACACGTCTACCCTGTGCGTTGCTTAACGCAACAATGAGATAAACATTAAACCGATGTCCTAGTAAACTGGTATTAAGCTCAAAAACTTTTGTATACATTTCAAATATCTACACTTTTTGTAAACAATTTTGATTTAATGATATTCTATCTGCCAAATTTTAGGATTAAACTCAATCAATGACTAAAAATCTAGTGAGTAGACTGAAAACTTGAGTAACATTTATGCCTACAATCTTGCGTCGGTTTAGCTAACTGCTGTGATTTAGGGTCACGTAAAACAGTAGAAAGATTTAGTCTTCGATAAACGATGAAATTACTGGAACCCATAATATTACTATAGTTTTTTTTACTTTGGATAAGCTTGTATTTCATTGCAATCTCAACATTGTAAGTGATGATGTGGCCGATGGTGGTAAGCACACAAAACCTAGAAGGAAATTAAATAAACCATTATAAAAGGAGATACTAAGGATGAATCAAATTATGTATAACTAGTGGGCCTGGAAGACGTTGTCCTGCCCTGAAAATAAAAAGAAACTTAGAATCATCTGTTTTAAACGATATTTTCAGCGCGCATTCTGTCAATTGCACCGACTGTCACCCAACTGACAGTTATGTCAAACGCCATAAGGTTACAAACGGAGAAAAGGTTTAAAAAAGGTTATATTAAGGTTAGAAAAGTTAATATGGTCGTTAAGTTTTCTTACATTTTCTAAAATTCTGCGCAATTCTTTTAATTTTTTTTAATGTAAGAACCTTCTAAGTACGAAGTAATTGAAAACATTTAAAAAAAATAATGAAATCGGTAAAGCTAAATACAATAAATTCGGACACTACTGTCGCTCCCGTATCGGACTGTACACTCACTCTAAAGCCTACCACACGACTGTTTAGATCACTTTTTGAGATGTAAAGGCCTTTATGACAACTGTCACATTTTTTTTTTATGTCACAAGTGACAACGAGGCAGGCGGGTCACCTGATGGTAAGTGACAACCGTCGCCTATAGACATTGGCAACACCAGGGGATTGCCAACGTGTTGTACACCTTATTACAATGCCTTAAAGGCGAACACATGCATCAGGGTATATTTTACGAACTATAATTTAGTAGGTAACTATGACTAGTGTTGTTATAGGACAGTCGCGTCTGTGAAACTCATATTCACCAGACGCACGAGGACAAAGCAAGGTTACATTATTACACTGACCAGTTAACCTAGTGCTCTGTAATTTAATATGAACCGCCATATTCTTAAAGCGACATTTGCTACGAATCTTTTAGTTGTTGTTTTTTATGGAACGAAGTTCCTTATAGGCCGGTAAAAAGCGTCTGTAACGTTAAGTAAGATTTGTGTGACTTATTTGCGCTCAATTTGCGCTTGCTGCTTTGCGGGTTCGATTCCCATCCAGGATAGACATGTGTGTATGAAGATGTCTGTTTGTCTTGTAACTAGTTTGTTTAAGTGAACACAGATGTCTCTGTCAGTATTTAGTGAATATAGATGGAGTGAAAAATATTTTTGGATTTATGTGGATTTGAACGTATGTCCGCTAGATACTTCGTGGTACTTTCTTATACCTCTCGACCAGCATGTACGTTAATGATATTGTCAAAAATTGTTATCGTACTCGTAATTGACGTATTTTTACAGAAAGAGTATATTATACCTCGAATAGAACTTGAAGTTAATATTTTATAATAAAGAACTTCATTCCTATCTGGTGGCCCATGACACCACACGGTTTTTTATTTTATTTTTTGTTTTATAATTATGTGGTTGTAATTATTTATATAGGTATTTGCCAATTAATAAGAACATCGGCCTTGTAACTACCAGTAAATTAGCTGTGACATACAGACGGACGGATATGATGAAAGTATAACTGGAGTTTGACTTAGGAACCGTGAAAAGTAGATTTGTATATTTATTACGTCACAAGTCAGTATTTAATACTAAATTCCATTACCAATTTAAAAAAGAGCTGACATTTTGTTAGACAATATTACAAAAATTCAAATGGTTTAATTTTAGAATATTCCGTTGAAGTCTTTTTTATTGAGGCATTGAACTTTCTGTCTTTATGATGGAATGTATTACTTCTTAATATTATAAGGTTTTTGTTTATGAACATAAAGTCATTAGTTTTTTCTTTTATTGTAATAATATAATATAATAAAAATAAAATTATTTAATATACAATAAACTTTTAACATTTAAAAAAAAAATAGAATAATAATGTTTATTTGGCACCTCAATACATAAAACAAAAAAAAATCGGTAACTGACTATCGTCTCAAATTCATACGGCCCGATTGAGTATTTTTTTTACATAGTTCTTCTTCTTCTTTCTCTTGTCCTTATCCCACGCTAGGTGGGGTCGGCACAACATGTTTTTCTCTTCCACCCCGCTCTATCACTGGTCGTCTCCGTACTCACACCTTTCATAAACATATCATTCTTCACGCAGTCCACCCATACCTTCTTCGGCCTTCCTCTACCTGTATATCCATTATATATTTTTTTACAATATAATAATTAGTAAAATTAATAAGATAAAATTCATTTTGTATTTCTTAATAAATCTCTACTTGAAGTACATTTAAGTTGGTTATAAACAATAAAAAAAAACTTTCGCATACTTACTTTTAGCATAAAACAGAAAGAGATGCAAGATAAGTTGATGAAATAATAAGCACCTTACTCATTACTCAATTTCACAAGTATATTTAGATGCGGTCAATCTGGATCCAAAAGCCGAGTCTGTTTTCAAGGTCCATCAAGAACGGCGCCTACTACGTCACTGTGACGTCATAATGACATAGCCCCGACTACGAACTGCAAACTCATAATATTTTCCCTTCTAATAAATATGAGCATAATGATAGTTCCTGATAAATATCATTTGTTAAAACTTGTTGGTAATTTACTGGTCAATAATTCATCAAATACTTTTCGTAGTAATGAGAATTAATACAATTTTAAGGAGACTCGAGTCCGTTTTTACCAAGCGAACGAGTTTAAGTTGAAGCCAAAGAAGATTCAATGTTCAAATGAAAGTAGTTTTCTTTGTTTAATTAAATACCTAACTAAAATAAAATCTGCTCTTATGCTTCTACCTAATTTTACCCACACTGACACAAAACTGGCGTCTTGATACCTATCGTTTGGAGGTTTTTTTTGTTTATCTCGCCTGGCAGACTGACACTTTGGCTAGGTAAAAGAGTGACTATGTGAAAAATGAATGAATGGAACCAGGAATGGATGGAATTTGCATCCTGCGTTCAAAAACCTGTAAAAAAAGTTGTAAGTAAATAAAAAAAAAAACACTGTTTAGATTGCTTTAACAAGGTCTATAATACCTACTAGTACTATTATTATAATAATCTGAACTATCATAATAATATTTATGCAATCAATATTTTTATCATAATTATCAATCGCCTATCACATCACAAAACTCACTATCACCTCGAAACCTAGTGAAAATCTCGAGACATATCATCTCATAGTACGCCTCAAAATTCCTCAAACTAACTCACGCTCAACAATCAACTTAGTTGCCTGTATTTAGGGTTTAAACTCCACTGTTCTAATAGTTAGAATGTTGAACACGCAAAGTTCTCGAGCGACGAACATTCACTCATTCGCTCGGTCCATGATCACCTTCAGTGCGTTCGGTCAGTCAGCACCGTACAGACTCGCGAGCGATTTGTGGTATCGTATTTCGTAAAAAGTGATTGTTTACTTTTAACGGTAAGTCTAACTTTAATTATTGATTTTATATCTTAACTATTATTAATGTTTTTAATGATAGTATTTCTCAGTCGGGCGTAAGTTGTTTTTGAAATTTTATATGCACGGATAAGATTTAGCGTTTGCATAAATTTCTTAGTCTAGGTAATTTGGAATGTCAAATTATTTCAAAGCGAAGATTAACCTGTTCGGTATCACTAGTTAATGCCAGCGACTGCGACCTAGTGGAATTTATTTATGGTTACAAAAACTTTTTTATAAACTAGAGTTTAAAAAAAACAATAGATTATATTTTAATAAAATAATAATAAATATTTAGGCGATAATAGCTCAGTGGTAGAGATTTCAGATACGGTGACGGAGGTCACATCGAATCCTACAATGAGCTCGAGTTTTCAGTAGACGAAACCTTCGTGAGGAAACCTAGCACGGTGGTAGTGCAACATAGATTTTTTACATGGCATATCCAATCTCACCATGCTAAGTGATGATGTGGCCAAAGATAAGCACACAATGCTTAGAAGGGAACTGGCTCTCAAGTGCAGCTGTCAATAGCGACATTCATCTTGAGCGTGGTACTAAAGAACCTGTCACCGTGAGACATCATCACCACCACTGAGCTGGCATCGCTGCCCTATTCTTCTCCATACTGACCACAGTAACGTCTTTTTTCGAGGCCTTCATAAGCGTTTAAGGGCGCTCTCAACCGTAATGCATAGATAGATGACGGTCCTGAGGCGTCACCAGGGGGACACAAAAGTGGAGACGGACGCAAAATACACTTACACCGTTAGCAGCTCGGTCCATTACAGGACTCAATCTTGGTAGAACATGAGCCTTTTTTGCTTTAATTTGAGCAATGGACAATCTTGGCTTAAGGAATTATTCATCTCGAAAACTCGAATGAAACCGCGTTTTCTATAAAAATATTTGTCCTAACTAACTGACTTACCATAACGCACCGCACCCCATTGGGTTTAGAATCTCAAAAGGCCTCATTTTTTAGCGCCCTAAGCGTTTGCAAAACAGTTCGCTTAGCTTTGGTATCTTGATCGGAACGCACAACGCAGAGTTTTAGACGATTTTCATGCTATTATTATATATACGCAGCGTTGTGTGTTCCGATTAAGAGACCAAATCATAAGGATGTAACGGCCACGTTAGCTACCACCAATCAGTTCGTCATGATAGAAAAATAACTTGAAATTTTGCTCACATGTTCCTTTCATAACAAATAATAGAGTTTTTCCTGATTTTATAGTATTCAAAATATTCGTGAGTATTATAAAATAATACTAACATTGTGCATAGCCTTTAAAGTATTGTAAAAAAGGTCGACAACTCATTGGCAATCCTCCTGGTATATTTAACGTCTCTTCGGATTAATACCAGCCGCTGAAATTCGTCACCGGACAACCCGCAGCTCGACAAATTGACATCCATACCACCTGGACGTTTGGCGATCCACCACTGTGCGGTTTACGTGATCTTTTATTCCACGCACGCTAGATCTGTGGAATCGACTTCCAGCGGCGATGTTTCCGAACGGGTACGACTTAGGGACCTTCAAGAAAAGAGCGTATTCCCATTTAAAAGGCCGGCATGGAGGGTGGGGATCACTTAACATCAGGTGACCCACATGCTCTCTTGCCCCTTATGACATAAAAAAAGTCTACGGTTACAGTATTCAATTACCATCAGGCGTGTCACTTGTTGAATAAAACAAAACCATAGCACGGTGGTAGGGTACTTTGTAGTACCCGACTGGCTGGCTACCACCCTCAAGTTGAAAATCTGTCGCCAAAACACCTATCGGTGTGTTCCGACAGCTGCACTTGATAGCCAGTTCCCATCTAGGCTTTGTGTGCGTACCATCTTCGGCCACATCATCACTTACCATGGTGAGATTGTGGTCAAACACAAGCCTATCCAGAATAAAAAAAAACTAAACCACATCAAGTCGCTTTTCTGTCAAGTTGACTAACCCACTTGCACTTGTTTTAAAAACGTATAATACTAAATACAGTACGCGTGGTACGACATTGGAAAGTAATAATTGAGAAACAATGTCTTATTTCATTATAGTGGCGATTGAAGTTATGCGCTCACTTGGATACTGTCCACGTGGAATGAAATGAAATGAAATGAAATATACTTAATTGTACATACACCTTATACATTATAAAAAAAAGTAAATAAATAAAGTGAGCACAATATTGGCGGCCTTATCGCTTAAGCGATCTCTTCCAGGCAACCTTTGGGTGACTGGAAATATATATGTTACTGTAAAATCTCGAACTACGGTAAATCCTAAGATTAAAGATTAAGTCTTAGGATTTACCGACATGAGTTGGTAAATGTAAGGATTTATGAAAATGGGATTTTTTTTCGGGCTTTTACTATTAGAATTTAGTACATGCTAGGTTTTACCACTGTAAAAGTTGGTTTTGGGAATAAAACAAAGATTAATTCTTATTCATTTATGTACATAAAAAAAATAACAACAAAGTGTAGACTTTTAACCAAATCAAGCCATGTCGATTTTGAATATAACATGTTTTTTTTTTCAACATTTACCGTGCCTTTTAATGTAATTCCTAAGACTTACCAAGTGAATGGTGGTAAAAGTGCGAATCGCAAAATCGTTCGGGATTTTACCATTAAGAGTTGGTAAATCTTAGGTTTTACTTACTCTTTTTTACCTTTTTTACCTTAAAGACCTTTATATATTCTAAGATAAATCTTAGGATTTACCGTAATTCGTGCATTTACAGTAACATACATACTTAAAAAGTGGCAGGTGTAACACCTGTATATAACATGTTTTATTCGAGGACATGATCTACCTGTGTGCAAAGTTTCATTAAAATCCGCTCGGTAGTTTTTGCGTGATGAAATGAAATGTTTATTCATCCAAATAGACCTTCACAGGCTTGAATAGTCAGACTCTAATGCTCGGTTCGGAAGGTTGCTTATGCTGAGAAGAGCCGGCAAGAATCAGCAATTACTCTTTTCAAAAACACAACTTGGTGTAAGTTGTAATTATTACATTAAATAATTATTTATCTAGTCTCACTGACAATATTTGCGTGTTATGGCGGCAAAAATAGTAATCAATTGGATTTAATTATGACTGACTTAGTAAACAACAAACTCGCACAGACCAGCCCCCACAAGCAGCACCTGTTCACAAGTATGACGCGTGTGGCAGCCACCGCCCTCTTTGCACATATTGTAGTGAGTGAGTTTGAGTAACAGTACAAACTTTTACTTTATAAATAGTAGTAAGAAGTATCACTAATTTCTTCCCATTTAGGGTTTGATTTTAAAATAAAAGTAGTCTCGGAATTTCCCGCCTCAAGTTTATAGAATTAATACTTTCTGAGATTACGTTATTAATCAGTTTTTTTTGCCTATATATGTAAATATGTTATATAGATTGTTATATGTAAATATGTTATATAGATTGCTATATGGATAGGATCGTCGGCATATTATGTCGTTGAAATGATACAAAACCGGATATTTGTTTCACCTTTTCGTAAATACTTAAATTATGTTTGTTAGACGGTGACCTTGGCTTATTAGAAGAGTTGCTCGATGAAATTAAAAAAAATGATATTGAATTTGTCTTTGGACTCAGTTGAGTCTAGAGTTTGATTCTCAAAGTTAATACCTATTTGAAGGGGTAATTAAAAGCTATTTGTTTTAATGTTTGTGATTCAATCACGCATAAACAGCTGTACAGATTTGGTTGAAACTATGTACAAATAAAGATCATTCTCTGGAATAGTATGTAGGGTACTTTTTGTCCCGGTAAAATATATGATCCTTTATGAATGTCGGGTAAAACAGTGGGTGGCAGCTAGTCTAAGTTATCTTTAATAATATTATAGAGATAAAATATTTGATTTTTGTATGTTTATTTGTAATAAATTTAAAGAATACTCAAATAATTAAAATATCGACAAAGCCAACTACATTAGCACAGAGTAATATTATGGGCTATACATTATTTTATTTCCGTCAGAAATGCGGGTGAAACCGCGGGGCGGAAAGCGTCTTTCTTAATTTGATGCGAGTAACTTTATTACTTAACTCAATAAATATAATTTAAACAATATTAGGACTATTCGAACCGGCTCTCAAGTGCAGCTGTTGGAATACACCGATAGGTGCTTGGCGACAGATTTTCAACTTGAGGGTGGTAGCCAGCCAGTCGGGGACTGCAAAGTACCCTACCACCGTGCTGTGGTTTCCTCACCCACGGCCTTCGCCGCGGTATCCGACGTCAATACCACTGAGCTATCATCGCCTTGCCAAAATTGGAAGACTTATATCGATATTTTCTTTTATTTCTTAATTAAATACCTTCATTAATTGATTAGCGTGAAATCTAGGTTTGCAAAGTCAAGAGTGACACTTAAAAATACTAGTTTTTCGTCTAAATTACTATTTTTGTATCCAACGACATCGTTTATATAATTAGGTTAAACTGGTTTTATTATATTTTTCATATAATTAATGTACCTTTGAAAATTAAAATTATGTTTGATTTTTATTATCTGTGATCAATTTGCATTATCATATAATGTATATGAGCTGCAGATTCTTTTTCTTTTTAGGGTTCCGTACCCAAAGGGTAAAAACGGGACCCTATTACTAAGACTTCGTGGTTGGACAGGCTGTATCTCCTTGCCAAACCCCTTTGTTCACTAATTCGAATGATGTGATTATGTCGGAGCGTATCGAGTTGCCCAACGCAGTGAGGCAACACTATGATAAACACCTAATACGCAGTGTTGCAATCGATTTTAGTTCTTTTTACAAAGTTTATATGCATGATAATCGATACTTTGGACGTAATCTATAATTACATTTTCAATGAAGTTACTTCGTAAATGTTATGTGCTCATTGATGCGGAAACTTTGCGGTTGGTCGAGCAAGGTTCGACCTTACAATGTTAACGTAATAGAATTCAAATTAGAAAGAAAGAAAAGAAGAGAGAAAAATATTTTATTAATGCGCGCCATTCGACGCAAACCAAATACCTACACAGCAACAAAAAGAAAAAATAATAAAGTACAAAACAAATTAAACAATATTGTTGGAGATTTGTGCGTCGTATGTGCGCAAAAATATGGGTCATTGCTCAGCATAATACTGAGACTTACCTAATATCTGCAGCGCAATAACCGATGAGGGACGATTCCCACCAGTGGAAAATCTATATTTTATGGAAATTACTATTGTGCTAGCAGATGTTCCGTTTGTCTGATACGTATATAACCATCAAATAGTTTAAAAGGTCACCAATATTTAGGGAGGTGGTAGAGTCCATTGAAGAGGGACCTTCCACCAGGTTAAGTCATCGTAAAAAACTTGTATAATGCAGATCGCTCGGAGAACTTTGATATCGCGATATAGAATTGTACCGAGTTCTAAGTCTTGCAACTATTTTTCAGTACAGCGCCATCTATCCAGAAACTAACTAACTTTATCAGCGATGTGATAGGTGATACATTTTTTTTTTTTTTTTTTTTTTTTTTTTTTTTTTTTTTTTTTTTTTTTTTTTTTTTTTTTTTTTTTTTTTTTTTTTTTGGGGAGGACTTAAAGGTGGAGGTCTGAGGGACCATAGACACCCTTACGCGGACTTTTCGGTGAGCGCTTAGGGCTCTCAACCGAGTTAATTTTAGACGACTGACCGCTGAGGGCGCCCCAGTTGGGGCACGAACCTCGGCTCAGGGCGTCGTCGAGGGGACACAAAAGTGGGACGGACTTCGCCTAAGCGATTTAGAGGAGTTTTAGGGGACAGTCGGATTACTGGTGCGGCTCGGGCCGCCGTTAGTTACGGGGGACGAGACTGACTGAGTGGGACGTCGCGACGGGCCTCTCCGGCGAGGGCGGGAACGCGGGCGGTGTTGTTGTTGTTTCTTCAGGGCTGCGCGAGCCTCCCTATCCTTAATCTGAGCTAGTGTTATTGGGTCATCCGGCTCGCTGAGGGCGAGTTTAGGCCTACGGATTTTTGAAATCTCTGAAGGAGTATAATTGGCTGATTTTACTATTAATGGGTTCGCGTGGTTTAGGGCACGATCGTAATAGTGGCGTGAAGCGCGCTTAATGAATTGTTTAACTGTGGGCAGATTGAGGTCTATGTGTAGATCTAGGTTGCGCATGTACCACGGGGCGCCCGTGGCTTTGCGCATGAAGCG
Source organism: Ochropacha duplaris (assembly GCA_951361185.1). Classification (NCBI taxonomy): domain Eukaryota; kingdom Metazoa; phylum Arthropoda; class Insecta; order Lepidoptera; family Drepanidae; genus Ochropacha; species Ochropacha duplaris. The sequence goes on along the minus strand of OX592711.1, from coordinate 668,741 downwards.
GTTCTGAACCACTTGGAGGCTATGGATCAGCCTAGGGGATGCATGTGCGAACACAGTGCATGCATATAGCATAATGGGGCGGATGCACGCGGTGTATAGTCTCACCTTGCTTTTAAGAGCAAGTTTGGACTTTGGGTTAAGCAGGAAATGAAGGCGACCAGACACAAAGAGGGCGCGTGCGCGTACCTTCTTAATGTGGCTGGAGAAGGTCAATCGATCATCCAGGGTTACACCGAGGTATTTGGCTTGCTTTTCCCAGGGGATCGGCTCGCCGAACATAGTGACTGGAGAGGGGAGAGTGGGGCCAAATTTCTTGTCGGTCCTGTAGAACAGGACCGCTTGACTTTTGGTGGGGTTGATTTCGATTCTCCATTTCCTAAACCAAGCACCTAGAGTGTTGGTCGCGGTTTGGAGAACTTTAGCAATGGCCGAGGGGCATAGGCCTGAGTAGTAGATTGCGGTGTCGTCCGCGAATAGAGCTAGCTGCGCTTTGCTAGTTTTAGGGATGTCACTCGTATAGAGTGTAAACAACAGGGGGGACAGCACAGAGCCTTGGGGGACTCCGGCTAGAATGGGGTGGGAGGAGGATAGCGCTCCTATTATTCGGTAGCAAAATTGGCGGTTCGACAAAAAGTCTCGTATGATGGTCACGAGTCTGTCAGGCACTCCGAGTTTGTACAGCTTATATATTAAGCCGTTGTGCCAGACTTTGTCGAAGGCTTTAGCTACATCAAAGAAGAGGACTCCGGTTATTAGATTTTTTTGATATTTGGCTGAGATGTGTTCAACAATACGATGGACTTGTTGAACGCACGAGTGTTTAGTTCGAAAACCAAACTGCTCGTCGGGAATGAGTTTATTAGCGTCGGCATACGCTTTGAGACGGAGATAAATTAATCTTTCATACATCTTGCCCATGACATTGAGCAAGCTGATGGGACGGTAACTAGAGGGCTCGGATTTAGGTTTGCCGGGTTTGGGGATCCCAATTACTTGAGCTTTTTTCCACTGGTGTGGGAAAATGTTATTGGAAAGGGCAGCGTTAAAGATAGCTGTCAGGAGCGTGATGAGGGTAGCCGGGAACAGCTTGACCACTCTATTTGTGATTTTATCCGAGCCCGGGGCTTTCCTAAGGCGGAGGTCCCGGATGATCTGCTTGACCTCGTCCGTGGTCACGGGAGGTAGGGGGTCTTCCTCTTCGTTGAGAGGGGGTGGGGGTAACGGGAGAGAAGCTCGCCGTTCTACTTCGGAATTGACTTCCTCCAGATGGACAGGGTCGATAGGGAGGGAACTGGGTGTACATTGGAGCTCTAGGCTTTCGGCCAGGCATTCGGCCTTTTCTTCGTCTTCGAAGGCGGGTGGAAGGTTGGGCCTTTTTAGAGGTGGAATAGGGGCAACCGTGTCCTTGGTTAGGGCACGTGAGAGTTGCCAAAAGGCTAGGTGGGAGGGTTTGATGTCGATCATGGTCTGGTTCCAGTTGTTTTCGCGTGCCTCAGCCACTCGTTCCTTGACGGCGCGGTGGAGAGTACGCAGACGGACGCGGTTGTTTTCGGTTGGACGACGATCGTAAGCGCGCATGGCTACGTTCTTTTCCCTAATCAGGTCACGTACGTCGTCGGGCAAGCGCCAGCGTCGATTGCTCTCCACTGGTACTGTCCGAGAGCAATCGCTAATGAGCGATTGCACGTGGCTGGTTAGGGAATCGATTGCGCCGACAGCTTCATCAGCGGTGACTATGCTGCTGGGGATTTGATCGAGGTGGACGGATGAGGCAGACTTGAGGCTTTCGCCCAGTTTGTCCCAGTTCGTCACTACCTTGGTAATAGGGGACTGACCTGAATCGGGGGGGCCTGCGTTCGGTGTAAGCTCTAAGATTACAGGTCGGTGGTCGGAGACTAACTCGTGGTGCACTGTCACATCGTGTATGCCTAGGCTCACATTTTGCAACAGTGCTACATCTAGGATGTCAGGTCTGTGGTTAAGTACGTCAGGAAAATGAGTTGGTTCTGTGGGCGCAACTAAGTCGATATTTAGCGGCCCTAGTAGGGATTCTAGAACAATACCTCTGGAGTTAGTCGTATGACAGTTCCAGAGGCGGTGTTTCGCGTTTAGGTCGCCCGCCACTATGACAGAGCTTCCCAAGTCGAAAAGGGTTTTCAAGTCTCTTCTGAGTGATAGTTGGATGTCGCTAGACTCGCGGGAGGGGGAAACGTAGGCTGAAACCAGAATGATTGACTCGTGGCCAGTCATGCCGAGCCTGCAGACCGAGGCTTCAATGTACTCGAGAGAGGGCTGATCCATGGGGGAGCAGTACAAGGACTTTTTGTAGTAAATGAGGGTTCCACCGAGGCGGGAGTTGAGCCTATCGTTGCGAACTATCTGATAGTTGGCAATCTTTGGGTCCCTGTTAAAGGGTTTGAGGAAAGTCTCTTGCACTAGGAGTACGTCAACGTCATGATCTCTCAGGAAGTCTGCGATTTCGTCACGTTGACCACCAATGCCGTTGGCATTGAAAAAGCCGATTTTTACGGAGCGGGGTTTTATTCTGCACACAGTTGTACAATCCATTATGGGTTAACTTGGAATTGAGCTAATGACGAGAAGAGGCGCTCGAACCTCATGGCGATTGTAGCGAGGGCACGACCGTTGCCTTCGTTCATCCTAATCTGGTGGGCTAGTTCCCTAACTTCGCTGGGGTTGAAAGCTTCAGCGAATCGTTCCACCAGGGCGAGATCCGGATCAACGCCGAGGGGGGGGTTTTGTTCCAGCATGGGCTGGTTTACGCGACGAGGTGCCATTTGCACCGGTTTAGAGACAGCGCGAGGGGCGGATGGTAAGGGAGGGGAGTTAGGCCCAGCTGAGGGCTGGGGCTGTGGGGAGCTGCCAGTTGGAGCTGCAGGTGCGGTCTGAGCCGCGAAAGGGGGAAGGGGGAAGTGCCTGCTATTATAGTCAAACACGCCCCAGGGGGAAGGGCGCTGCGGGGCCAGATGGGCCTGAGCAGCGGCTTCAAGGGGTGGTGGGCGGCGTGTGGCGTGCTGAGTCGCGTTGTAAGATGGGCGGGGACGAGGAGCTTTTGGGCACCCGCGGTAGTTGGCGGTGTGACCCAGCTGTTGACACAGCACGCAACCTGGTGGTTCCGTTGTTTCTGAGGGGTTCTTGGGACGGTCGCATTCCTTTGTGGCGTGCGGCTTAAGGCACTTTACGCACCTGGCGGGTGCGAAGCAGTTTCGGGCAGAATGGCCATAGAGCTGGCAATTATGGCACTGGGACGGGAAGCGTCCCTTTTTGGGAGCCTCAACGGATATGCCGGTGAGGTCGCAAACGTGCCGGATCTTAAAGATGGCCTTGCCGGCAACGCCACGGTCAAGGGTGACGAATACCATTTGGTAGGGTGCGTGACCACGCCCCTTATACATGCGGTGTACGCTTTGTACAGGGAGGTTTTGCTCTATGAGCGAGGCCTTGATGTGCTCGACATCAATCTCAATGGGTATGTTTTTGATGACGACCCGAAGGGATCGTTCATCAGGGAGAGTGTAGGTGTGGAAGGCCACCTTTCTCTCCCGAAGCATTTTGGTTAAAGCTCTGTGGTCGTCTGAGTTGGCCACTGTCACCTTGATCCCGTGTTCGACGGGGCGAGCGGACAAATAATTGACTCGGTGCGACTTGCACCACGAGGAGACATCCGTCCACTTCCCCTTATCCTGAATGAATAGGGGGGGTGGGGAGTCCTTTTTGGCGGGGACTTGGGACTGGGAGGATGAAGCTCCCGGCGTGGGGGTTGGTGGGCTCACCGGGGTGAGTGGGGCTACCTCGCGTAGAGAGGTAGGGGTTGGGGTCGGGGAGGAGGGTTTAGCTGCTTTTGCAACTGCTGCCTCTTCTAAGGGCTTCTTAGCGCGCTTGCGCTTGCCCCTTTTGCCGACTACGGCAAACTCACCTTCATCCTCTTGCGAGGGAGGGGGTGCCGCGTTTGCCGAGGCAGGGGGGGTCTTGGTAGGAGTGGGAGGCTTGTCGTCTGGCTCAGATTGAGCTGACATCGCGGACGGGGGCGAGATGGAGATGGGGGCCGGCTAGAAGGGCGGCTCGGAGGGCGGCTTCCGGAAGGGAGGCTACCATACCTCTTCATGAGGTAATCGACTATGGCTTGATCCTGGAGGAGGTCCTCCAGGGTCTCGGGTTTAGTCTGGCTGGCCATAATGGCCAGCCAGGGGGACCTACTTTTAAAACCTAAATTTTAACTCCCAGGTGGGTGTTCCTGGGGTGAGTAGTGCACTCCTGACCGGGGATAGGCCAGAAGGTGTGTGACGACGGGGTGTGCCCTAAGCTAGTGCTTCCGCTGTTGAAGCTTTATTAGCAGCGGAGTTCCTATGTCCCTGCCTAGCGATAGCTGGGGTCGACTAGGGAAGCCCCCAAGGCCGACTGGTCCAGCCCCGTCCGGGTTTGCGTTTGCCAGAAGGGCAACCGCGAGCGGCCGGGTCACGCTCGAACTAGCTTCGTTAGCACCGTTAGGTATCCGCTAGCCCACCACTAAAATGCGTGGATTTCGCAAGTGGTTTGTGTCGTTCCAGTCAAGGCCGCCTCGAGTAAAAATACAGAAGTATTAATTACTTTCAGCAGCGACAGTGACCAAAACGGCACGGGTGGGTGGTAATGAAAATTACCGTTTGGGTGTCGTTTTGGACAGTGAGCCTCCTCCGGTAAAATACGAGAAGTATTGATTACCGGAATTGGTCCAATGAACAATTCGACGGTGTGTCGATTTAGTCAGAGTTGCCCTCAGTGATATACGTGAAGTATAACTCACTGAGTAGTGGCGACAGAGACCAAACCAACGGAATGGCGAGGTAATGAAAATTACCGGACCGAATAAAAATTCGTGAAGGAGGCGGAGTAGAGCGCAGAAACACGTCCGCACGGTACGACGGCTCGAACAGGAAATCCCTAGGTGATACATGTTGGAAGCTTCCATATATGGAGATCGCATGGAAAACTTCATAACCGCGATGTAGGTTATTGGAGCGCCATCTATCCAGGAGTCGTGCGAACTATATCTATTTGTAGATAGACGTCGCTACAACGTTGTAAAATTTATCCTGTCTGATTTTTAGTGACCAATTTAACTGATTCATACAAAACTCCATATAAACTATCGTTTTGACATTTACACTTAAACAATTCCCCTGGTATTGCTAATGTCAGTCGATGGTAGTCACTTACCATCAGGAGACCCAATCGAGAGAATGATCACACTCTGAGCACATTGCTTGACCCAACTGATCGCTAAATCTGTGCAACATTTGACAAAACAAATATATATTGCCAACAATTTCTATTGCCAATAGTGTCCTTATTTGGGAGTCTCAAATAACTTAGTCATCATGCTGTGGCAAGTGCAAATAGATCATAACATGTCATTGATCAATAGAAAGTGGGCTCGCCCACCTGTCTGTTCGTCTGTTACTAGGATTAAGTGTTATTACGCCCATTATAGTTGTAGGATGAGATATGCGTCATTTCTACAAGGTTGGTTTATAATTATGAATAATGAGTATGTTTTGTTTGTGATTGTAGAAGCAGGTTTCCTACAAGAATTATTGTATTGACGATGGTTTTTTTTAAATTCTGGATAGGCTTGTGTTTGACCACAATCTCACCATGGTAAGTGATGATGTGGCCGAAGATGGTAAGCACACAAAGCCTAAATGGGAACTGGCTCTCAAGTGCAGCCGTCGGAACACACCGATAGGTGTTTGGCGACAGATTTTCAACTTGAGGGTGGTAGCCAGCCAGTCGGGTACTACAAAGTACCCTACCACCGTGCTATGGTTTCCTCACGATGTTTTCCTTCACCGAAAGCTCAAGCTCATTGTAGGATTCGAACCCACGACCTTCGCCGCGGTATCCGACGTCACTTACCACTGAGCTATCATCGCCTTAAAAGTATGTAGGTATACCATATTTCAATGAACTGAAGGCATACATACAAACATAATAGGTAAGTGTTATTATTAGTTTAAAAAAACCGGCCAAGTGCGAGTCGGACTCGCGCACGAAGGGTTCCGTAAAAACGGCAAAAATTCACGTTTGTCGTATGGGAGCCCCCCTTAAATATTAATGTTATTTTGTTTTTAGTATTTGTTGTTATAGCGGCAACAAAAATACATAATTTGTGAAAATTTCAACTGACCAGATATCGCGGTTCTTGAGATACAGCCTGGTGACAGACAGACGGACAGACGGCGAAGTCTTAGTAATAGGGTCCCGTTTTTACCCTTTGGGTACGGAACCCTAAAAAGGATGTATATAACAGCTTCATATTACTAAAATAAATATTGAAATATCTATTCTAATATTCGCACTACTGGCATGCCAACTCAGCTGCGTGCCAAAGAATACAATATTAAAATTGGGTTTAATTGAGTGAGCAACACAGTCAGGAAGCGATTATACGACTAATAACTTAACGAAGCATGCCCTAAGTTTCATAAAGTAATCATTTAACTATAAATTCCGAATCGACTTCAATCATTATTAACATTTGTAACAAGACAATAATATAATTCATGTAGCTTTAGTACAAATTATGTTCAACAGATGGCGCTTACCCTTTTTCTAACGAGCTATGGTTTCGTTGTCACGGAAATATCAATACCCCAAGATCATTCATCGACTGAACCTCAATTCTAATAATGAGTAGCGTTCAATTGGATCCATTCTTTGGTACCTTCGGACCGTCTTGTTATAGAGATTGTTGACATATCGATGGCTCCTACGTAGACTATCGTAAGAACAGAAATTGTGATTTTCATGTTTTGAGTGATTTGCATATAAATAATAATTCTCTATCGACTCCATCAACAAGAAATTAAAAATATTAAAAGATAAAAATTTTTTTCCCGTAAATGATCGTATGTTGTTCATGGACGCACCGTAAACTGACGTAATGTCATAAGCGTGAGTCTACGCGGGCAGGCGCGGCTGGTGCAGGCCTGCCCCGCAGATCGTATGTCTCACTTACCATCCGGTACGCGGGAAGTGCACACGACGCCCACGCATGTTGCACAAACTGCGTTTTCTTAATTACGGGGCTAGGCAAAGTATTTTATAATAAGATATTGTTTTTTCCTATAAAAATCGTTAAAACTATGGCATGTAACTCATACGATTATGTACGTTGTTATCCACTTAGAAAATAAAACAGTATGTCACACATACGACTTTTTACGTCGTCCACTGAATGAGATATTTTATCGTATGCTATACATACGATTACATACGTGGCTCGTCTAGACATGTTTATTATTGTTTGTGTTACTTACTATTGTTTACGTTGATACATTGGGAAAAAATTACTATGGTAAATATTAAATAAAATAGTTTACTTGGTAGTTGACAAAAAAAACATGTCGTATCTTTAGTTTTGCTTTATTTCAGGGTCACCAATGCCAGATGGGGCCAGTTTAATTGAAATACCGGAACTGTCTCTAATGTTAAACGAAGTTTTTACAGAAATGCCATCTACTTTTTTTTTTATTATTCTCGATAGTCTTGTGTTTGACCACAATCTCACCATGGTAAGTGATGATGTGGCCGAAGGTGGTAAGCACACAAAGCCTAGATTTGGAACTGGCTCTCAAGTGCAGCTGTCGGAACACACCGATAGGTGTTTAGCGACAGATTTTCAACTTGTAGCCAGCCAGTTGGGTACTGTAGCCTACCACCGTGCATTCTCAACTAATCATGAAGTTGATCAAATGATCAAGACTATAACAATTGTCCATCGAAATCCTGTGAAGTTGCATGATGCTTTGCATTCTCGCTCACAAATACTTTCGGAGTTGAACTGCACTTTTGAAACTTACCCTCTACCTTAACAAAAATTACTACAGATGATCGAGATAAGCACGCAAAACACCCACACCTTTGGCATGAGAGGTGCCGATGTAGTAGCCAGTTGTCTTGCAGAGTTCATCTCTAAAAAAAAAGCAGAGGCAGGTGCCGTTGAGTTCAGGTTTTGTTCTGTTAACTGTACTGATCAAAATCAAAACCGTATAGTCTTTGCTGCCTACAGGATATTGGCTGAGAAATAAATAAAGTCACAATCAAACATACATTTTTGGAGAAAGGCCATACACAGCAAGAAAGCTATAGCGTTCATGCTTTAATCGAAAGGTGCGCCAACAATTAATTAATGTACACTCCTTTTGAATGGTTTGCGTTGGTGCGGTGGGCTAAAATCATGAATTCACTAAGAAAAATGTTTCAGATACAAAGTTCCTGGAACAAAACGTAGATGTTTACAGAAACAATGTTTCAGGGTCTTGGCCGTCCATATCTCAGTTGTTTTATGTCGCCTGAGGAGGTATTCCATAATATCGGCTTCGTTTGAAATAATTATATTAATTTAAAAATGACCCACACTACCGCCATGTTTATAAACAACTGAAACACCCATCCACACTTGTATACAGCTGTTGAGAAACTGATTTGTTTCAGTGCTCTCCGATGGAATTGGACATGCTAGAAACACGTAGTGTTTACCGCAAAAGTTTCTCAATTTTCAGAAACATATTAATTTTTTTCAGAAACACGTAGATTTTGTTTCTGAAACAGTTCACGTAGATTTGTTTCCGTTTACAAGCAATTGTTTCTCAGCGAATGCATGGTTTACAATTTTGGGTTTTAAATAAAGTTTAGCTGGCAAAAATTGGACAAAAAAATTTATGGTGAGTGTTCAATAGACAAAGATAAAAGAGTTAAAAGTACTTCCTGGAGAGCCAAATAAACTGTTTTACAAATATAATCTAGCTGAATCAATACTTCCGGCACTGACTCAGAGTAATAGTTTATTTATGTTGAATATATTTATTGAATACCTATTATACTCGTAAAACGTTACAAGATAAATCGTACTAATCCTACTAATATTATAAATGCGAAAGTATGTTTGGATGTGAACATGTGAAGATGTTTGTTACTCTTTCATGCAAAAACTACTGTATGGATTTTAATGAAACTTGGTACACAGGTAGATCATAAACTGGAATAACATATAAGATACTTTTTATCCCGGGAAAATATAAGATCCCTCAGGAACGCGGGTGAAACCGCGGGGCGGAAAACTAGTTAATCTTACTAATATTATAAATGTGAAAGTTTGGATGTTTGTTACTCATTTCCGCAAGAACGGCTAAATGGATCTGGATGAAATTTGGCATGGAGATATATAATAGTCTGGAATAGCACATAGGCTACTTTTTATCCCGGCAAAAGATAAGATCCCTCGGGAACGCGGTTGAAACAACAGCTAGTAATATTATAAACGTGAAAGTTTGTATGGATGGATGTTTGTTACTCTTTCACGCAAAAACGGCTGAACGGATTTTGATGAAACTTGACACACATGTAGATCATATCCTGGAATAACACATAGGATACTTTTTATCCCGGGAAAGGATAAGATCTCACGAGAACGTGAGTGAAACCGCGGGGGACAGCTAGTTACATAAATAAATTATAATTTATTAATTGAAACAATCTTCAATTTAACTATATAACAAAGACTGATTTTTAAATGTATATATCAAATTGTAGAATTTATAGATAAGTACAGAATGTTACTTAAAAGAAAAAGTTTATTAAGTTGCTCTTAACCTATAAATTACCAAATAAATAGCAACAATATTTGATTATAACGTGGTTCTGTTATTTATTGTGTGATTTAATACCCTATTTTATTTACATACCGTTACATACAATAGATAATCTCAGATGATACTCAAAGTAGATCATAGTACTTGCAACATACGTTTAAATTTACCCAATAGTTATCCATGTAAATCAACGTAAGAAGAACATACGATATTTTCAGCCAAATTAAAGACGACGTAATGAATCGTAACATACACTTACAATATTTTCACGCTACGTTCATCCGCCGTATAATATCGTAACAACAATATCTCTAAAAGCCTTAATAATTCTCTCTTTATTTTAATACCATAAAAACACACACAAAAATTTATTATTATGGTGAAAAAATTAAACAAAAATCTTTAAAAACATCGAAATGGTAAATAAAAATACCTTTAAATAGCTCTCCTGTAAAGTTCACTTTTTAAACATACGACAGTCTACGTAGGAGCCATCGATATGCTTGAATCTCTGCCAACGTATTTTTAGAGTTCTTGATATACATAGTTTGTTCCCTACGACTGAGTGTTATAATCTTCACGAGTCTTCAACCTTCACTACCCCTACTACACATTTGATTATTAAATTACTGTCGCCTATAGACATTATTAATACCAGGGGATTGCCAATGTGTTGTACACCTTATTACAATGCCTTAAAGGCTTTCAAGTGTTAACTGCCGGAACACAAGAACAGATGCTTGGCGACAGGTTTTCAACTTGAGGGTGGCTACCAAGCCGGCCAGTCGAGTACTACCCTGCCACTTTGCTGTGGTTTCCTCACGATGCTTCACTACCAGTGAGCTATCATCGCCTTGAGACTGAGTAGCTCAAAGGTTTTTTTTAATTCTGTTAAAGCTTGTGTTTGACCACAATCTCACCATGGTAAATGATGATATCGCCGGAGGTGGTTAGCTCACAAAGCCTAGATTGGAACTGGCTCTCAAGTGTAGCTGTCGGAACACTCCGATAGGTGCTTGGCGACAGATTCTCAACTTGAGGCAGCCAGTCGGGTACCACAAAGTACCCTACTATCGTGCTGTGGTTTTCTCACGATGTTTTCCTTCACCGAAAGCAAACTCATTGTAGGATTCGAACCCACGGCCTTCGCCGCGGTATCCGACGTCACTACCACTGAGCTATCATCGCCTTTAATTATCGCCGCATTATTTTATCAAACTAAGATTTCTTTACAATTATGGAGGATTATTATGTTAAGTCCACCCATCCGAAAGACGTATTGGACCATAGCCAATGACCTCAGTACATGGAGGCCTTTGCCCCAACACTGACATGACGTAATAACAATCATTAAACAAACGCAGTTGTAAGTTCTTGATACTTGCGAAATGTAAGAGTTCCGGTAGTTCGAAATACTGCTGCAACTTCAAGTGTCAAGGCGAGTGTATCAATCTGTTTAATGTACATTGCTTCTTTAATTTGATACGGAGAATCGAGTCTTTGATAGATCGGTCCTTGGTAGTCGAGATATAATTATGTTTTAGTCGACTCAAACGGAAGAGCGGGTCTATCCTAATACAACTTTTAAGTTTTGAAAAAAAGGGGAGTCCCAACCCATGTAATTACTGTACTTGTAATGTAATATAGAAAGAAATTTAGATTTTGAATTTAGATTTTATAGCAGAAGTATCCGAACGCCGTCTCCCTGGACGCTATAATAGAGGCAGAATGCCAGAACGATATTCCCCGACACCGTAGCGTCTATCCAAACGCCACTATGCGCATGCGCGCTGCGCAACCAATCACAGCACACCCAGCCGCGCGTTTTTTCATTGTGATTGGCTGTTGAGATTTTGTGAATAACTTTGAGAGATTTGGAAGTAATGGCCGAGATGCATTAGATTGTTGATAGTTTGTGTTCAATTAAAGTTTGTACCGTGTTTGTAAGCTCTTTCACTTGAACCTGACCTACCCCGACTATAATTTTTTAATTTTGACCTTTCTGTTCAGTGATATTATAAAGGATATGCAAATGCTGCAAATATGTTCCTGATAACTAATCTGATAACTAATCTGATAATAATAATAGTGACGTGGTTTAACACACGACCTACCTATCACGCCAGAGGTACTGGCTTCAATACCCAACAGGGATAGACAAATGTATTCATGAACATAATAATATCTGTTTTGTTCTGAGTCTGGGTGGCATCTTTTCCAGGGCCGGATCTAAGGCCCCCCCTAGATCTAGCCCTGGGGGCCCTGGGGGCCCTGGGGGGTAGTGGGGGCTAGCTGGCCAATATCACAATAATTTAATACTCTAGTAAACTAGTCTCTGTAAGTAAAGCCGTTCCAACGTTATTTGAAATAAAATATAGGTCCTTTAATATATTTTATTGATTTAACTAGTGGCACTGAGAGAAATTGTTGACAATTTTTACGTCTTCAATCCCCATGCAAAATTTCAACAAAAAATCGAATTTAGTTAAGCGTGATTTAGTAAACAACAAATTCAAGCAGACCAGCCCCCACAAGCAGCACCTGTTCACAATGGGGTGTTTCAAAAAGGGCACAAGGTCGGCAACACATCGGCAATCACCCTGGTATTGCGAATGTCCATAGGCGGCGGTGACCACTTACCATCATGTGGACCGTCTGCCTGTTTGTCAACCTAATGACATAAAAAAATGCTACAAACTTGAAATTTGGCATGTAGCGTTTCATAAAGCTTCCCTCGAGAATGCGGTTGAAACCACGGGGGAAATCTAGTTATATTTCAAATCTACGAATACATCCTATCCTACTTCATACTAATATTATAAATGCGAAATTATGTTTGGATGTGTGTGAGGATGTGAAGATGTTTGTTACTCTTTCACGCAAAAACTACTGGATGGATTTTGATGAAACTTGGTACATAGGTAGATCATATACTGGAATAACATATAGGATACTTTTTATCCCGGGAAAATATAAGATCCCTAAGGAACGCGGGTGAAACCACGGGGCGGAAAACTAGTAATTATATACGTCTAAGAGCAATGTACATAAAGCAATCACTCATTTTTTTTCATGAACCACGACTGTTGAAAGTGACTGCGTCCAAATATCGGCCACAGGTCAAGGTGATATTACAAACAACGATGCCACGTGACTTCGCCCGCACTTGTTTTTAGGATGTACAGTTATTAGTGTTGTGTATTTCACGGTTTTTCCAATAACCTTGTGCAAAGAATGCGGTAGAATCTTAACCTTGTTTTGTTGGTATCTTTTGATATCGCGGACGGCATGATGCGGGATTTAATAGCTATACTTTGTTTTAAGTTTTTATACATTGTATTTTCCCTGCAATATCGTGATGAGGGCTGTGGCTGCCACACGCGTCATACTTGTGGGAGGGAGGTGTTTCAAGGAAATTTATTTATTTATTAAGGTTTGCTAGCAACTATACATTAAAATCAAAGAATATTACAGTAAATTAAAGCTAAATGCACAGCTATATTAAAGCAAACACAACATGTTTTACCTACTAATAAATACACAAATGAAATGAACAAAATTCAAATTTCAAAATTTGGTAAATATTTTTCCGAAAATTATTAAATATATAAATATCTATAGGCACACTGCAACACCGGTCATACAATTTACATAATCGCGGGATAGGCGAGTCTGCGCCAAGAACAGTTCTTCGAAATGGAGGAGCAAAATGTTTGATCCGGTTTCTAAGTGTCCCCTTTGACCCCAAGTACAACTGACGTTCAACTTAATGGTGATAAACTTAGGGTGGATATTTGCCTTGCCTACCTAGACTACCTTGCCTCGGGACATGGTTTCCTCACGCTGTTGTTCACCGAAATCGAAGAAGCAAAGTCTTAGGAACTACTTACAAACAAACAAGCAATGACTGTTTAAACGTGCATGCATGCAAATGTGTTAGTAAAGTTAATATATTTTCCTATAATTCTGAGTATCGCGCCATCTTTGCAATCGTGTAAACAAACGGTTATAAATTATTAATTGAAATTAGGGTTGCTAGATCCCTAAAATTTATAAAAAAAAAAACATTTATTTAAATAAAGACATAGTAAAATAAAACAATCTAACCATAAAAGTTGAACTTTTGATGGTGAAAATAAATGACGTCACAATCTACTTTTTCATACTAAACTCACATAAACTATCGTTTTGACTTTAAAAAAAAATGAAGCTAATTTTAAACGCCAGTCAATATCCCTATTAATTTACTAAAATTAGTACACACTGAGAAATAGAATAGAATAGAATGAAGAATTTAATTTAGAATAGTTTTTTTATTTGACAGTATTATAATAATAATCTAAAACTATTACATGATAATACAAAAAATATTTAAATATACTGCAAAAAAAAAAAAAGACAACCGCTCAGCAATATAGTTACGGAATAAACCGGCAACGCTGATTTTCAGCGGCAACCTTAGTTGACGTTTGGACGCCCCTGCAGCAATATGGATGCACCTCAAACCGCTTAAAATATAATTAAATTTAATTGGTGTTTTTATCATTACGAAAATATTAATATTATTGACCACATATTGAAATATTTTTATCATTACGAAAATATTAATAGGTTTCGAAGTGTCAACACTTTGGGAAATGTCGAAGGCGATGATAGCTCAGTGGTAAGTGACGTCGAATACCGCGGTCGTGGGTTCGAATCCTACAATGAGCTTGAGCTTTCGGTGAAGGAAAACATCGTGAGGAAACCATAGCACGGTGGTAGGGTACTTTGTAGTACCCGACTGGCTGGCTACCACCCTCAAGTTGAAAATCTGTCGCCAAGCACCTATCGGTGTGTTCCGACAGCTGCACTTGAGAGCCAGTTCCCTTCTAGGCTTTGTGTGCTTACCACCTTCGGCCACATCATCACTTACCATGGTGAGATTGTGGTCAAACACAAGTTTATACAGAATAAAAAAAAAAAAAACCCCTGGTATCTACCTACTCCTAATGCTATAGGGCTTCTGACATAGAAAAAAAACTAAAATTAATAAATTTAATTAAAAGTTTAGTGAAATAAATAATAGAATAAGCAATTGAAAACCCTATTAACAAAGAAACGTGCATCATTGGTTTATGTTTTATAAACAGATGACGATATTAATTCGTTGTTTTATGTTCATTGCTTCTTACTTAATTACTATACCATTATAAATAATGTTTATTACGACAACTATTAGTACTCAGAATTAACATACGCTTACTAATTAAATTCTAATATACAAATATATTAATTTTTTTTATTCTCGATAGGCTTGTGTTTGACCACAATCTCACCATGGTAAGTGATGATGTGGCCGAAGGTGGTAAGCACACAAAGCCTAGATGGGAACTGGCTCTCAAGTGCAGCTGTCAAGAGTATGGCGATGATAGCTCAGTGGTAAGTGACGTCGAATACCGCGGCGAAGGTCGTGGGTTCGAATCCTACAATGAGCTTGAGCTTTCGGTGAAGGAAAACATCGTGAGGAAACCACAGCACGGTGGTAGGGTACTATGTGGTACTCGACTGGCTGGCTACCACCCTCAAGTTGAAAATCTGTCGCCAAGCACCTGTTGGTGTGTTCCGGCAGTTGCACTTGAGAGCCAGTTGCCCTTGCCCTTAAGGCATTGTAATAAGGTGTACAACACGTTGGCAGTCCCCCTGGTATTGCCAATGTCTATAGGCGACGGTAGTCACTTACCATCAGGTGACCCGCCTGCCTCGTTGTGACTAGTGACATAAAAAAAAGGAGCTTTCAGATTTCCTATACTTTATTTGCCTGGCCAACGCAAGTTGAAAATATGTCGCCAAGTATCTACTGAATAGATTGTGGTTAAACACAAAAGAAAATCACACTTATCTATCACACTCCGAAACTACTTACTAAACCGATCTGAATGAAACCTGGCACACAGGTTGATCATATCAAGAGATAGGAAAAAATTTATTACAGAAAAAAAACTAGTTTTTATTATAAAAAAGGATAATTTAATTCCATATGCTTTGGTACGGAAATTGAAACTATAAAATATATTTTTTTACATCCTCAACCTTCGCTCTATTGTAATAAAGCCTCATTTGTATGTGTAGTTAATGATTTCATCTTCGCTGTAATTATGTATAGTTTTAATAAACAAATGTTGCGCCTGCGTCGATGTGCGTCGGGGCCATTAATAGAGCGATAGGTAATTTTTTTCTTTCATAATTTCTATTCCTGCTCAAATTTATTGTGCAATGATCTAGATATAAGAAAGATTTGATTATATCTTGTTAAAAGTAATAAGAAAGATTTGACTAAAAGAAATAAAATATACATATTATTTTTTTTGTTTTAAAGAAACCAAAAAACGTAACATATTAATATGACATGATTTACAAATTAAAAGAACTAGGTATCCAGTTAGATATCACTTCTTTTATTAGCGAAGCCTTTATTATTTTGCATTTTTTTGTTTCGAACTTGGCCTTCTTTTACATATATATTTTTGGTGAGAAATTATTTCAATATTTGTTTTTGAAATTGAAATTGTTTATTCATCCAAATAGGCCTTCACAGGCACTTATGAATAGTCAGACTCTAAATGCTCGGTTCGGAAGGTTGCTTTTGCTGAGAAGAGCCGGCAATAAACTCAGCAATTACTCTTAAAACATATATTAGATTACATTATAGTTTAGCTACAATTATATAATTAAAAAGCATAAATACTTGTTCACATTTTCAAATACTTAAAAAACCAGCTCCTCTCAATCAAAAATTGCGTACATCTTTCGAGAAAAACTGCTAAATATATTATGACAATAAACACTACTGCACCCTTTAAATTCTTAAAACTCGTCCTTTAAAAACAAAACCTTAAAACAACTTCAAAAACAATGCAATAAATATGTTTGACCCTTATAAAATACGTCAACTATTTTAATATAAGAATACAGATCTTTGAGGATACATAAACAAACAGAAACTGGTTATTCGATTACCTGCATATTTTATTTGTGGTATATCGACTTGCTCCCATGAGTCCGTTTATTGAATTTGGCACGAAAATTATTGAGTAGTCACAAATACGATTATTTATGTTGAAAGCTTATAAAATCTCTAATTTCGTGGCCACACGTAACAAGCGGATCCTATCACACGGCGCGGCGCAGTCACGTGACGCAACGGGCCTCAAAAGGTCGCCCAAACAAGTTCCGAGATTCTGTGATGCCTCTAAATAACATAATATACATTTATTTATATATTTATAATTAGGTTTCCTTATAAGGCTACAAAGTTATCTTATAACCTATTAATTTTATAATTCTAAGCCAATAAAGTTTTTGTTGCAATTCAAATGTTTATAATTTACGTACCAAAAATCCAAACCAATGTAATAAATGCGAAATTAACTCTGTCTGTCTGTTACCTTTTTTGTTTAAACTGCTGAACCAATTTTTTGAATATAAATAGATGGGTCCTGGGAGATGGACATAGGATCACTGTATCTATTGAAACAATTTTGAAATATAGCTTATGACACTCATAAATCATAAATAACGTGGCTTTCTATTGGTAAAAAAAAATCAAAATCGGTTTAGTAGATCCCTATAATCTCACTAACTCACAAACATTACATCTTTAATATAACAAGTAACAGCCATATAAAAACTGAAATAATATAAATTTCACTATCATCTCCAGCTCCGACAATCGATTGATAAAATCTGCACAAACAAGTCGCTCGTGACTGAACAAAACAAACTTAAAAGAATAATATTTTCCTGTATATCAACAATAATTTACCTGAATCCGTGATCACTATCGGTAACAAAACATATTAATATTTTACATGTTAATGCGATGATGTCACCATACAAAAATCCATGGGTCATTAATACTTGACATACGACTCAGGTGAATGCATTAAGGATCTACCTCTGAACACTTCAATTAATTTGCTAGCATTTTAAGATGATTTGTGAGGCTATGCCTTGAGGCGGTGACAAATGCCAGAATAGCTTTTAACTTATTCTAGCTATTTTTATGTTTTGCTGGGGTTTTTGTAAAAACTCTTGTCTGCCATATAAAATGAATTCGGCTGCTGTCTTTAAACATTAGGTATGTTTTGAGTTGTCTAAAGATTCTAGTATTTTGGATTCTAAAACATATGCTATGGTAGACATTTATAACGTAACTTTCCAATTATGAAAGATATTTTAGAATCATCTGCGGATAAAGTTCTACTGTCCCCTGCAGTTTTACCCGCGTTCCCGAGGGATCTTTTACCGGGATAAAAAGTATCCTATGTTTTATTTCAAGGTATACGCACTTAATACATAATGAGATTTAAACTATTACAGCTATGGCTATCTCACTTACTTACTCCCTGCAGGGAGACAGATGCTAAAGTTGACCTTGATAATAAAGTATCCTCCGTACTTTCAGATGCTGTTCCACACGCTATTCTTCCTGGTGACCATTGCGGTGACCAGCTGTGACGTGTCCCACATCCTCGAAGAGCCGACCACGGAACCTCCACCAGCGAAGCCCTATGTATTCTCATACACGGCCGGACGGTACCCCGGACATGCGGACAGACAACACACTGAAGTTAGCGATGGCAGTGGCGTTATTAGAGGTTGGTGTTGTATTCTGTTCATTGTAAAAGATATCTTATTTAGTTATATGAAACTACAAAATTAAATGGCAGGTAATTGAGGTATCTTTAGTTCATGATGACAAGTCTATGTTTGAGGACTAATGCATAAAAATAATATGAAAGGTATTAAAATTATCATCGAGAAAAAAACTAAAATAAATACTGTCGATATAAAGAAATATGTAGTTTTTGAGTAGCAAACGTAATGTTAAACCACAAATACATATATTATCTTATAAGAGATTTTATTAAACTCGTTATTCACGTTGCTCAATCAAAAGTCTGAGAAAGGGTATATCTAAGCTAATATTATGAAGACTAGATTTTTGTATGTTTATTTGTGATGGCTAAATCGAAAAAAAATCACTTAATCGTTTAAAAAACATCTTTCACTTTTAGAAAGCCAAATTATCAGCGAGTATTATTGGTATATATTTAAATTCATCAGGAACGCGGGTAAAACCACGGATGGAATGCAAGTATAGAATACATACGTTATAATACTCCAATTAGATTAGAAAATAATAGCAGAAGACCGGTCTCAGTGGTGCACTTTAGGAGAGGCATATGTCCAGCAGTGGACTAATACGGGCTGATGAGGATAATGGTGATGATAATATTAGAAATTGTCTTTTTTTTTATGTCACAAGTGACAACGAGGCAGGCGGGTCACCTGATGGAAAGTGACAACCGTCGCCTATAGACATTGGCAATACCAGGGGATTGCTAATGTGTTGTACACCTTATTAAGGCGAACTGGCTCTCAAGTGCAATTGCCGGAACACACCAACAGGTGCTTGGCGACAGATTTTCAACTTGAGGGTGGTAGCCAGCCAGTCGAGTACTACTAAGTACCCTACCACCGTGCTGTGGTTTCCTCACGATGTTTTCCTTCACCGAAAGCTCAAGCTCATTGTAAGGATTCGAACCCACGACCTTCGCCGCGGTATCCGACGTCACTTACCACTGAGCTATCATCGTCTAAATTCCATAACAACTGTATAACAAATTCAAATCCGTTAATCTAATCAGGAGTACAGAAAAAACAGGTTACGTATTAAATAGGTCTTAGGACATACTACACCGATTTCTTAAGAACAACTTATAAAGCAGGAAATTACTTACGCATTTTGCGTACAAATACAATATTGCAGTAAAATTGGCTCTTGAATGAGAGCAGATGTAGTATTCCACTCGCATAGATAAAGTCAGGTGTCTGGCTATTTAGAATGCTATTTTGATTTTAGAACTTAGTTTTCTAACATAAGACCCATAATTGGATTTCCACCAAGTTGCGGTGGACTTCAAAGAGATTCGAAATGGTGTCGTAGATTGTTCTAGATGCTGTTGTGTATACCGCTTGATAGTTAAATGGTGAATGTAAAGTGTCCCTTTCCTTATATCTGTCGGAGATCTATAACGTCGACTTTGTTGAATAATAGTATTATACTATCTGGATGAGATTTGGTATATTGAACGACAATTTGTGACCTGGATTTACGTAAAGGTAACGACTTAATTTCTTATTGAAGATAATAGTTATGAGAACAGTACTCATAAAAAAACAATTCAATGACACATAAGGGGCTATATCATTAAAAACTCTACACGCCTCACTTTTCTTGGAAGGATATAATATTATTCTGAAAAAAGTTTTTATTTGTTTTATACCAGGTTTTATTCGTTATGGAGCTCAGCTTTTTTCTAACTAACGTTCACACATACGACATTTATGATATTTATTAATATACATATTGGTATTAAGCCTGAAAGTAGTTTGTTTAGAATGAGTAATATGTTATCGATTGTAATAATTTTAAAACAATATTATATTTCCCCCAAAATTACTAAAACCATGATTTGACGGTAAAAATGAGAATAAATTTTCTTAATTTAATATAGTTTTTTTTTATAAATGTAACTACTGAATAAACTTAGAGATTTATCGAGATTTGATTTATATATTTTTTTGCATATCAGTATTTTTAAGAAAATCTGTAAAAAAATCTTAAGGAAGACTTTCGTTGTATTGATTGATTAGATTTGAACCTACAACATAACTATACTAGAGTACCATTTGCAATATCAACTCTATCTACAAACTTAATTTTAAGATTGATTTCTGATAGTTCTTTTCAACAATTCCAGGATCATTCTCATACGTGGACCCTCGTCAGAAAGTCCGCACAGTGGACTATATTGCCGACAAGCAAGGCTTCCACCCGCTGCTGAGTGACGTGCTTCCAGACCACCCGACTGACTCAGAGTCAGTGGCTCAGGCCAAGAATCGTCATTACGCACTCTACGCCAAAATCGCTGAAGACCACGCAACGCACCCCCATCCTGACCCTGGTAAGGTTCCCTCAATCTATATCTAAACTAATATTATAAAGAGGAAAGGTTTGTTTCTTTGTAACGATTTCACTCAAAAACCACTCGACTGATTTAAAAAATTATTTCACCATTAGGAAGCTACATTATCCCTGAGTAACATAGGTTAATATTTTTATCCTGGGAAAAGATAAGATCCCACAGGAATGCGGGTGAAACCGGGGAGGACAGCTCGTAATATTTGAAAGCGAAATATCTCTCACAAATGCTATAAACTTGTTTAGCTGGTAGATTCCTAATAAAGAATAGGTATCCACTAAGAAAGGATTTTTGAAAATTTTCCTAAAGGGTTTCCTTAGGAGCGCGAGTGAAACCGCGGCCGATAACTATTAGTTAATATCACATCTTTTTGCTGTTAGATGTAAGAGGTAATCAAATACTTGCTCCAGAAGAAAATGTCTAGAAAATTCGATAAAGTGCCAGATTTTAATAAGATTGTCGAACTTTAGACACCATATTTAAATTTTATTTCGTACGGTTCGTAGTCTACATAATGTCAAAGTGTATTCTCAACAAATCTGGTAGTGAACTTGACCTAATTCCATTTATTTTTCTCACGTATTGTTATCTAAATAAGGCTCATTTTTTAACAATAACATGTCAGTATTCGGTTTGAGTGTTTTTCTTTTGTATTCATTGTTGTCCAAATTAGATTTGCTTTATTTTGAAATGAAGATAAAATAATTAAATATTGTTGTATAATAAAAGACCGTGTAAAAGCAATCCTATTCGAAAAGCCATAGGTTATAAAGTCTTCTATTTTATTTAAAGACCTTAAAATTTTATGAACGTAACTTTTTCAGAATTATCCGTCCCTCGCCAATCAGAAGCCGTAGCAAGAGCTTCAGCGAAACATGCCGAACTATTCCGAGTGATAGCCGAGCAGCACGCCAGGATAGCCGCAGAAAGAGAGGCACTGCTGAGGGAAGAGGAGGAAAAACAGCATCTGCAGGAATTGGGACAATAACGCATGACTTAGGACTTAGCACTCCAAAGAACTTTTCGATGCATTTCGGTTAAATTAGTTTAACTCACGAGCTTTTTGAAATGAAAGGTTTTCTGTCAGGAGATATGGTTTTAAACTCAGTGACTTAATTATTGATAAATGTGAATTTGATTAATTTTGGACGACATAAAAATTAACATATAGTTAGAAAAGTGTTTTCTAATGTAATTCATTTTATATATACATACAAACATTGTATTTATTCGTACCAATTAAGAAACAAGAATACTCTGAAATTGCCATATTGCGTTTTGTACTTTCGTAAATTTATTTAAGAAATTTTATGCTAATCGAAAAGTGATTAAATAATTTTACATTTTGTTTGGGTACTTCATTATTTCTCAAAGAAATGTTATTGGTGATAATGACGAGACATGTTGAGGTGTAAGAAACCCTGGCTGCCACGCCTCTCACTTGTGGTTTTGATTCCCACCCAAAACTTAAAATTCTATAAGTCAAACTAAATTGTAATTCAAACAGGAATACTCTGGATAAATACACATTCACACTAGCTGACCCCGGTGGCTTAACCTGCATACCCGAGGGTTCTTATCTCTTCCTGGGATAAAGTATCAATTTGGACTTCAGACTACTAATCCGTAGGGTGACCTTTGTTCGTTTCGACGAATCGCATTATTATCGCATATTCGGTCTCGTAGCGAAAATCCGAGCATAGACCTCTCCATAGCTCTCTTAGTGACCTTGAGCCTTCTGATGAGGTCCATAGTTAGCGATTTTTTTCATTTATCAAAGCTTATGTAAGAAAACGCCTTTAAGTACCAGTAGATAAGGATATATGGAAAAGTATATGAAACATGATTAACAGTGCACAAAATTTATTTAAATCATTAACCAAGCCGTGTAGTCGACATAACATAATATATTGATGTGTTTCGGAGCCGTAGTATTTATCTGGTACTATCTGTAATAACACAGAATAATATTAGAATATAAACATAATGTGTAAGAGCTTTTAATTCATTTGAGTTTGTTTTGAAAAGATCAACTGCTGAGGTTATTGCAGGTTCTTCTCAGCAAATGCAACCTTCCATACCATGCTTTAGTATATTTAGGAGTGCGTTCAAAGTCTATTTGAATACAATATTAGTGGCTTTGATTTTGATACTTGCAATAATGAATAAAATTAATTATACGAGTAACACGAAGGTACTGAAAATGAAAATATTTTTATTCAAATAGGCCTTTCTAAGCACTTATGAATAGTTTTGACTCTAACGCATGGTTCGGAAGGTTGCTTTTGCTGAGAAGAGCCGGCAATAAACTCAGCAGTTGATCTTTTCAACAACCTACACCTATTACATTCAGTTATCATTTATCTATCTAGTCTCATTGATAGAATTTGCGTGTTATGGCGGCAAAACAAAATAATAAATAGAATTTAACTATGGCTGACATAGTAAACAACAAACTCAAGCAGCACCTGTTCACAAGTATGACAGATGATTGATAATGTTCTGATGCAGATAAATCATTGATTGATCTTTATAAATGAGTAAATAATATGGTACTAGAACATAAAAGCACCAACAAGTAATGTGCAAATGTTTTTTTTGTAGGGGGTAATTTTTGGAACTACTGACGCTATTCTAGAAGCTACATTATATGTGCAAATAGATATAAATACTTACTGGTTGGTGGTGGTCCAGGTGGTCCACCTGGGCCTCCTGGGCCTCCTGGGCCACCTCCTGGGCCTCCTCCGTGGCATCCAGCTGATCCTGCCTGGCCTACATTCATGCCGCTCTGAAATTCAAGTATTTGTTTAAATTAATACTACAAGCAAATTTCAGACTGTGAGGGAAGGACGACCGCGTCACTCTATGACTATGTTTTATATCAGAAGTCAGGGAAGCCAGTACGGACATTAGTATACTAGGGGAAGTACTAATAATGCTACTCAATTTAGATCAGCACTAAAGCCAGCGTATTCACTGAGAAACAATTGTTTATAAACACTGTTTCAGAAACAAAATCTACGTGTTTCTGAAACAAATTAATATGTTTCTGAGAAATGTGAAACTGTTGCGGGTGTTCTCGTAGCATGTTTCTGTGTTCCCCGATGGAATTGGAGAGCACCGAAACAAATCAGTTTTGCAACAGCTGTATGCAAGTGTAGATGGGTTAATAGAATTATTTCAAACGAAGCCGATATTATGGATATCTCCTCAGGCGACATATTTGAAACAACTGAGATGTAGACGGCCACGACCCCGAAACATTGTTTCTGTAAACATTTACATGTTGTTCCAGAAACTTTGTATCTGATGCATGTTTCTCAGTGAATACATTGGCTTTAAGAATTTTACTTTCAACAAGACTCAAACGTAATATCATCTTCAGTTTACGTATGTTTGTGTTAGCAAAACTAGAAAAGTGGTTGATGGATTGACTTTTTTTAACATAACGTTGCATTTTAATATGAGAGTGTTTTTATATACTTTTTATTTTGAATTCCTTATGGAAACTGGAATTTAAAGCAGAATTTAATGAAGTTCTTTTTTATGAAACAGTAATAAGTCGAGTCTTTATTCATAATTATTCTACTTATGACTAAGAATTTTTCGTTTTTGTAGGCTCATTGTTATTTGACACACAAAAATTTAAAAAAAAAACTTTTTCCCCTAGAGGAAGAATTGCTATTTTTCTTCGCTCTGGTACGCCACAACGACGGTCTTTTTGAGCAAGAGGAGTGAAAAATTACTTACAACGACAGCAAACACGATAGCCAGAACGGCAAACAAAACTCCAAAGAACTTCATGTTACTCGTTTTCAGAATACTTCCGAACTGATGACCACCGTGACAAACCCGGCTCTTATATGCCATGGACAGGATACCGTGATGACGATTCACACTTCCGATGACAAATGAATAAATAATCTCCATTATAATAATGCACTAAATTGTCATAAATTCAGTGTGAAGCAATTTCAGTGTTCAACAGAGCATTAAATTTTGTGTCACAAAATAATGTGGGCTATTTTGCTTGGGTACCTGCATATTTTGAGAGTAGTATTGGCCTTAGATGTTAAAGATAAAGACCTGGTAAAGATGGCTTATTAGATAGATATATGGGTAGAGGTAGACCGCAAAAGAAAAGGATGGATTGGGTAAGAGATGATGGATTCTGTATGAGTAAGAAAGGAGTGAATATGATTGTGAGGAGGTTGTGGAAGGAGCTCCCTGTAGAGGTTTTCCCTAACATGAGGTTGGTCCTTCAAAAGAGGAATGAGAAGGTTTTTGCAAGTACGCCAACGTCGAATCCCGATATGACGGATAGAAACGCCGAATGGAAGAAAAGTACACATTGCACCGACCACACGATGATGAATATGGCTCAGTCAGTAGTGTAGAAAGTCGTATCGTTAAATATTCCGCTATAAGTCTCTTTCGGTGATGGAAACATCGTGAGGAAACCATAGCAGAGTTACGTAATCAATGTTTTTACTTTACGTCAGAAGTCTCACAAGGAGGCGGGTCACCTGATGGTAAGTGACTACCTTCGCCTATTGATATTAGGAGCCCTAGGAGATCGCCAATGTGTTGCTGACCTTTTACTATGTCTAGGAGACAACTATCTTTTAAGTGTAGTTGCCGTAATAATCCAGTAGGTGTTTGGCAACAAGTTTTAAACTTACCTAACTGATACTTAGTAGGTAGATCATTTTTGACATTATATAATATTAGTATTGTTACGGACAATGAGACATTTCAATAAAGAAATTTGAATGTTATGTTATTTTTCCTTTAGTAGCGAAATCACATACTGTTGCAAGCCGTAAACTGGCCTCTGCAAAACAAAATATTATGTATTGAAAATAAAGTAAATAAAGTCTGCTATGCGAACCTACCTGTATGTATCGCATAGAAATATGAGGTGAATTAAAGTAAAATTAATCCAGTCACTAACAAAAGTTTGTTGTGAAACTTGAAAGATGCTTATTTTCCCTATATACATTAAGTGGATACGTTATGTACTATTGTAAACCACACGAGAATAATGGCAGGCAGATGACTAAATAGGTAGCCAAGCCGTATTATATGTAAAACATGTATTTTTGGTAAATAACGTATACCAAAACATAACTCAGTTAAACTATGTAAATGCAGTCGAATTACTGTTTAGAAACACATAGAACCATGTAAAATAGATGTTATGTACCTAAATTAGTTATTTCCTAACCAAAATGACGTCACGAATATAAATCGATGACGTAGATATTAAGTATCATTTTTGTAAACAAGTCGATCAGCCAATCACAGCGCCGATTGAACATTTTGTATTAGTACACGTTTGCGAGGATTAGAATTCCACATAAGAAGGCATGTTTGTTTTGCTGCTCTCAAGCTGAAATATTGTAATCGTACCTTTAAGTATTAGCATAGTAAACTACGTCACCAGTTGTAAAATACCAATTAAGAAGAAAGAAATACAGTATTTTATTTAGCACAGATTTTTCATTATCTACTATTATTTACTATAATTCGTCTGAAAATTTCATAATAATAATCTTGCGCGGTGTTAGGATACTTTGTAGTACTCGACTGGCTGGCTACCAACCTCAAGTCGTAATTCTACCGCCAAGCGCCTGTTGGTGTCTTCCGGCAATAGCACTTGAGAGCCAGCCTTTAAGGCACTGTAATAAGGGGCACAACACATTGGCATTCCCCATAATATTGCTAATGTGTATACGTGTTTGTTACCTTTATCATTCCTACCTTTGATCATTCTACGCGCTCCTTGTGAGGTGCGTTCTACTATTTGGGAACCTGTGATCTATTATTGATAGATACATCAGCAGTAAAAGAAATAACTAATTAATTTCAAGGGTAGGTATAAAATTACTATATCATTAATAAGAAAGTAACTCTGTTTATTATCTTTTCAAGGCTAAAACTCTTAGCCAATCGCGATGAACTTCTGCACGCAGATAGCCTATTGGCAACATTTTCTAACTGCTTACTTTTCACGACTCAACTGTCGAACAGATTTTTATGAAATTTGAGAATCCTATGAATTTTGAAGAAGAATAATAATAAACATTTTTTTGACAAATCTACCCCTTATTGGGTAG
Organism: Ochropacha duplaris; assembly: GCA_951361185.1. NCBI lineage: Eukaryota > Metazoa > Arthropoda > Insecta > Lepidoptera > Drepanidae > Ochropacha > Ochropacha duplaris. Next base: position 641,939 of record OX592711.1, on the reverse strand, counting down.
AAAGTGGAATAAACAAAATCCACTGGGTTGCAATCACGGGTATAACTTGATACGCTTTTTTTTGTATGTACTCTTAGGTAATCTCATAAATCAATTGATTATGTCCATTTGGACGGGCTGGTTGGTGTGGTTGGTGAGAACCTGTCATACCACAGGTTGTGGGTCTGATATGTTTGTTTTTCTTAGAGTCCGAGTGTAATTTAATCATTTAATAAATTCTAAATACACAAATTATTTACAACAAATGTACAAAATATACAAGCAAATGTAATTTTATTTAATTATGTATTAAAAAATGACTAGCAGATATATGGATTGTTATATGGATTCCATTATACAAACTCTGCTTAATTTGGGATCAAATGACCGTGCGTGAGGAATATCTCAAAATTGTACTGCAGTATTCATAAAATAAAACTCTCACAATCACAAAACAGGTTTAATATCCATCCATCACCCTAACGCACTAGAACTAATCAATATCAAGTTTCTTGAAGCTCCCCTGAATGCCGAATAGATCTTCGACGGCGGTGTTCTTGCCTCCAGGTCTGAGGGTCTCGTTCACGCGCCGTCGGTTCTCTGAAGCGAAGAAACCAGGGTTGGCTTTGAGGCGCTGTATTGTTTCATCTGAAAAAAAAAAGTATTTTAAGATATTTTTCACATAAGTGATTGAAAGAAAGAAAGAAAATCATTTATTTTGGACTCACACAATCACAAATTACACACACATATACAAATATAGAAGACAACAATACAATACAGTCTTACAATGTACTGTGTAGCTGTGTGAGGCCAAAAAGGCACCTATCTCAGCATTAAGCTGCGGCCGTAGGTACCGCAGCGCTGGTATTCTGATAGGGTCAATACTATAGTTGCATTACTAGGATTGCATACTATATAATTGCTCATTGATTATGTCATCGAATACCGTGGTGAAGGTCGTGTGTTTGAGTTCTACAACGAACTTGAGCTTTCGGTGAAGGAAAACATCGTGAAGAAACCATAGCATCGTGGTAGGGTACTTTGATGTACTCGACTGACTGACCCTCAACTTGAAAGTCTGTTGCCAAGCATCTATCGGTGTGTCCCGACAGCTTCACTTGAGGGCCAGTTTCCTTCTAGTTTTTGTGGGCTTACCACTTATCGCCATATCATCACTCACAATGGTGAGATTGCGGTTAAATACAAGCTTATCTAAAATAATATGTCAAAGGCAAAGGCAAAACCATTTCTTCAGTTTCCCTCGGAGCGCACTTATGAAGGTCACCAATAACTCCACTATCATTGATGTTACCAACCATGCCATTCAGCCCATCTAATTAGAAGATCTCCCTAAATTTAATTGATATCACATACAACTGTTGATTAGATAACACAGATTCTAATACCTCTAATAGAATTATGATCCTTATATCCTCCCCCTTCTTCTTTGGGGAAGGCTTCTTTAGGCACGTACTGGTATATGGTGTCGGCTCCGACCTGGTGGATGTGCAGGATATCCAGCAGCTCCTTCTTGAGGAACGGCCTCAGAAGCATCATTAACTTGTCCATGAAGTACGGTGCGTTTAAAAAGTGAACTTCTTTTAGTTTTATAAGCATACATTCCTGGAAAATTACGTAAAATGTAGTCCTACTCTTGCTATATTTAATGAAAATATTTGCCAACAAAATTGATTTCCCGTACCAGGCATTGGCTAAGATTAATACACAGGTTTAAATATTTCCTACCCTTTTTCAAAAAAATTACAAGATGAAGATTATGAATCATCCATTCCCTAAAAGTGTAAAAGAGTAGCTAACTGAAGAATACTGGGCTCAATTTGGTTCTCCAAGTTTACACCAAGTCTTATGGTTTTTTTCACCCCGCAGACACCTTTTGGAATGAATCATGAAAATCTTCTACTTACTTGCAAGAAATATAATGTTTTTCTGACAGAATTTATCTCTAGTTTTGCTACGTGACCTATCACTGCTTGGTCCATATCAATCATGATGACAAATCTGAAATCATGGAGAAAATCATGTACTAATACGAAAAAAAAAAAACATTTTGTGCCCCTTATTCTCCTCTGTTGGTCAACCATTTCCCGTTTTTAATAACGAAGCTTTAGTGAAAATAAGTAGCAGAATAGTAGAGAACACTACTCCGCAGTCAAACCCTTTATAGAAAAAAAAAACAAACCCAGGCCAAGTCCCTTCCTCGTACTGCCAAAGATCAAACACCATCATGAACGTCCTGACTGCTTCATTGAAGTGGAAGTTCCGAGGATCAAAGTCTAGGAGTCGAAGGTATGTTGCTTTGTAACCGTTGACCGTTGGAGTGGGAAGGGTGCCGTATAATCTGGAATTATTGACACCTTGATTACAAATGGTGCTTGAGGGCTGAATATATCATGAGCTGCTGGGTTGAACTATGCTATACTATACGAATACGACCATTTTGACCATGAATTTAAGGGTTCTAAGGGTTTGAATCTTACAATAAGTTTGAGCTATACCACGGTTTGTCCCTTTGTCACTAATAATGTGGCTGATGGTGGTAAGCACACAAAGCCTAGATGGGAACTGGCTCTCAAGTGCAGCTGTCGGAATACACCGATAGGTGCTTGGCGACAGATTTTCAACTGGGGGTGATAGCCAGCCAGTCGGGTACTACAAAGTACCCATGCTATGGTTTCCTCACGATGTTTTCCTTCACCGAAAGCTCAAGCTCATTGTAGAATTCGAACACACGACCTTAGCCGCGTTATCCGACGTCAATACCACTGAAATATCATCGCCTTAAAATTCCCTCGATTATCAGACTTCTGCCACAAGAGATTATAAAAACGACTTACATGGTATCCAAACAGAATTTCTCCTTCGTATCAAAACAACGATCTTTGAAGAATGGTGTGAAGAGCGTCCTCAGCGTGTAGTGCAGGTCCAACACCTGTTTGGACACCTCCATGCTCTTCTCGCAGCAATGGTATACTACCAGCAGGTCTACATCTGGAATTAGTAGAAGAGAAATTTAGAAGTGGTAAGTGTAGATGTGACCGTAGGTGGTGCTGGGTGTAATTATCTAGTTTTCCGAGAAATGTCAAAACGACTGGTCGACGCATCTCGTGACCAGAATGCTGGCATATACCTCGCTCAACGAATCATTCTGCCAGCATTCTGGGTACGTTGCCTACTGACAACGACTTTTTTATTTAGATTTATTTATCCTTTGATTGGGTTAATGATACAATGTTATTAAGTTATTTAAATAAAATTCATTTGATTTAGGTTACGTTATATCTATCGTGGTAGTCTTATATCACACAGTCAGTGTTTAGTAAGTTATTCATTTCTTTAAACGACTTCAAATAAAGGGGGTTCTATTTTCGACTGTATGATGTATTTTATTATGTTCACCGATTTCTCCGCCAATTGTCAACCAATTTTCCAAAAATCCTTTTCAAAACAGAAAAAATGTCTTCTCTTCAAACAAAGCTAGGTTGTCTATAAACGACATTGATTGTTCACTTAACGGAACGATTGCGTCTTGTCCATTAACTGCAGGGTTACCGTCAAGTCATAATTTGTTATAATTGCTGACATGCATGTGGTAAACTCGTACATAATGAAGTATAATAGCTCTGTGCTGTTTATCACTTGGACTTGGTTATAAATAATAAGGCCTAGACAAGATAACTTATCGACAACACGACATAAGGTTATGGATACCTGTCAATAAGTCACCAGGTAGATGGGGCTGCGTGATCAGCCAGTCTCGGAACTTCTTAATATCTTCTGGAGTGATGTCTGGATTCTTCTCGTATTCCTTCTCCAGTGTTGTAGGCTTCACTAGACCCGACATTTTGAATCTAGAACAGCCCCGTCATATTCATAAATATTCTGGGATATCCTTTTATAGATAATCTCCCTGACTCAGGACAAACAGACACACAAATGTCTGTCCTGGCTAGGAATCGAATCTACGACCTGTGGCGTAACCAGTAACGGTCAAATGCCGATGTGTTTTTCAATATCCATTAAGGTATCTAAAGATAAGTAAAATTGAGTGTTGGTGGCCACATAACTAACATTTATAAATATTACAAATTATATTGTAAGTAAGTATAAAGGTGTAGATAGTTTCTTTTTTTATACCACAAGTGACAACGAAGCTGACGGGTCACCTGGTGGTAAGTGACTACCGTCGCCTTTAGACAATCCAAGGGCCTATAGACCATTAGCAATACCAAGGGGATTGCCAATGTGTTGTACACCTTATTACAATGCCTTAAAGTCGAGTACCTACTGAGTACCCTACCACCGTGCTATGGTTTCCTCGCGATGTTTTTTAACCTTCACCGAAAGCTCAAGCCCATTGTAGGATTCGAACCCATGACCTTCGCCACGGTATCCGACATCACTACCACTGAGCTATCATCGCAGGTTACCCACACAGCATTCGCTAACCTACACCTTTCATCAGGGATCTTCTCCTCACTCATGCAACAACTTATTGAAGAAAAAGGTCAGCCGAATGGATATTAATCCATCATCACCCAACAGTTCCCATAGTTCAATTGAGATCTATCCGGCCCTACTGCTTTCCATTCTTCGTATCTTCCACTGCCATTTTTACTTCATCCATACTTACTTTCTCCACTAGACCTGTATCTGTATTTACGGTACGTTCTTCAGAACCCGACTCCATACTTTCTCGCCGTTCATCAAGTTTTCAAAGTATAATTTCCATGTATCTTTCACCACTTCATCTTTCGTTTACTGCTCGAACGAAGTTCCTTATCGCGCGTTGTGAAAGGGGGCTAGACGGAAAAAAATCTTACGACACTTTTGTGTCGGAGACACCGCTGTGCGGCGTGCGCATGTTTCTCTGTCTGTCTCTCTCTCTCTCTCTCTCTTATGAAAGCATAACCCTTATAGAAAGCAAGCCAGATATTTTCATTTCTATTTATATATGTATAAATGTTTTTTTTTTAAATACTCTCTCGACTTATATAACTTCGTTCCATCCCTGTGTCCCTTGACACCTCTCAAGTTTTATTCTTATTATATTCTACTCGGAACAATATGCTAGTTATTGTTCCGAGATATTCTACAAGTAAATCTCCTACTATATGTAACAACGGAAAAACAGAAATGACATAACTATAAAGGTTTCATGTAAAAATAAACACAACTATGAGTATAAATAAGGTCATATTTGTCTGTTCTGTCAATCTACTTGAGATCCACTTGCAATCGACTGGAAAATTTCAAGAGCACGTTTAAACATGAGACATATTTGACATCACAAGGCAAAACATTGGCAACTCAAATGGTATTTTTTTGGCGGGCCAGTTGCCTTTGTTCGTTTAAACACACTACCTATCACACAGGTCGTGAGTTCGATTCCTGAAGACAGACATTTGTGTGCATGAACATCGGTTTGTTTTGAGTCTGGGTGTAGTTATCTGTTTAAGTATGTATATACAAAAAAAAGTAGTATATGTAGTATATCAGTCATCTGGTTTCCATATTACAAGCTCTGCTTAGTTTGGGTTCAGATAGGCGTGTGTGAAAAATGTCCGAGAATATTTCTAAGAGTAATGTAACTTCCTATTAGAGAAACAAAAATTAAAATTGAATCAGTAGTTTTGGAGATTATACCTCTTACATCCAAACATGCAAACTTTACCTCTCTATAATATTAGTGTCGATGATACGCACAAAGGCCACATATTTTCAAAGCATTTACAAACAATACATTTAAGTTACATTTAAAAAAAAAACAGTTCAAAGATCAAGGATTGATAGACCGCGAGAAAAATGCGTAATTTTCGTATATTTTATTCACTTTAAACATTATTTAATAGTAGGTAAATGTTAGTAATTTCATATGATTACTAATAATTTATAATGTCAATATAATAACATCCGGATTATTATGTCTAAATTATATCTAAAATTCTCAATTATAAAAGCGATATAATTATTCCTAAATGTCCCAGCCTTGACGTCATGTCCCAGCGTATACATAAAAAAACCGGCCAAGTGCGAGTCGGACTCGCGCACGAAGGGTTCCGTAAAAAAGGCAAAAAAATCACGTTTGTTGTATGGGGCTCCAATACAACAAACGTGATTTTAAATATTTATTTTATTTTGTTTTTAGTAATTGTTTTTACAGCGGCAACAGAAATACATAATTTGTGAAAATTTCAACTTTCTAGCTATCGCGGTTCTTGAGATACAGCCTGGTGACAGACAGACGGACGGACAGACAGCGAAGTCTTAGTAATAGGGTCCCGTTTTTACCCTTTGGGTACGGAACCCTAAAAAGAAAAGATAATTATTCCGTATGTTTGAGTCCGCAGAACTCGAAAAGCACTAGTCGATGGATTGGCTTGAAATTGTACAACGTTGCATTTTAATAGGACTGTTTATTTTAATGAAGTTTTACTTTTTTCATTTAAAATTTCCTAATATGTCATTATGTATATTATGTCGATATGCAGGACTACAACACTAGCAAAAGGATGCACTGTCAGGGAACAGGAAAGAGTCGCACCCCACCGTCTTGGTGATGGCACTGTCGGTCATATTAACTTCTTTCATTTTATCAGACGGTGACAGCAAAACGGTTAGGCAGTAGGTACGGTCGGCCAAGAAAGTGGTGTACCACCCTAAGGTTTTATTTCATTTCATTTCATTTATTTGCATTCCACAATAAAATTATTTTACACCTTAGGTGGTAAATTAGGTTTAGTCAATTTGTGGACCCTGTCGGGTACAGCACCACTTACAATAAATAACTAGAAGAGAGGACAATTATTACATTTTTATTTAATATAAAATGAGTGATTTTTAATATTTGTTTTATTAGTAAGTATTTATTTTTATAATATTATTATGATTATCGCAATTTGTATTATTATTTTTATGTATGTGGTTTGTTAGTTTATATAACTTTTTCATCATTTATGTAGTCATTAACTGTATAATAAGCTTTGTTTATTAGTAATTGTTTTAGTTTGTTGATAAATGCTGTATCGGTTTCGTCTTTTAGTGAATCTGGTAATCTATATAAATAAAAATGAATCACTAAATGTGTTGCTAAGCGCAAAACTCGAGAACGGCTAAACCGATTTGGCTGATTTATTTTTTGTTATGTTTGATGAAGTCTGAGGAAGGTTTTTATGAAGAGAAAAAACGAAAAAATCGAGAAAAATAGTAAAAACAACAATTTTCTTTTCCCATACAAACCATTATGCCCCCAGCTGTCAAACATTTGACGTCAATCAGAACAAAACAAAGGCGCGTTTTAGAGAAATAGGGCAGAACAAGGTCTGCCGGGACAGCTAGTTTATTATATATTTGTATGCACATCACGTAGGGACGCGTGTTTTAGCGTGTAGAGTTATGCGGGATGTTGGTAGCATTAACATGTTCCTATGTCTTTGTGTTCGGTTAGTATTATTTTCTCCACGCTTTGTGAAGAAACACATATATTTTCTGACAAATTTGCATGTTTCCAAGATATAAAGGCATGGCAAGGTTAGAATTTTGTATTTTTGGAAAAAGGGTTTGCAGCTAGTTGTTTGGTCTATATTGGGAAGAATTCGAATAAATTTTTTTTGTAGGATAAAAAGCGTAGGTGCATCAACACTATTTGGTTGAATGCCGCTTGCAGATTCATACGTGATAAAGATTAGTTTCGCTTGCAGATCAATCTGACAACTTATGACAACGTCATTATTAGATATGCATCTCTTTCAGTGATATCTTTTTAGTTTGAACCTTGTTGTAATTTTCGATGACTAAATCAAAACTAGCACACCACTTTCTTGGCCGACCGTACTTAGCTGGGGCTTAGAATTGCAGCTACGATGCTCCCCTGCCTGTCATAAAAGGCGACTAAATGGGGACCTTCGGGGTCGTGGGCAATCGGGGTGGGGGCCCTGAACGCCCTGAAGCGGCCTCGAGGAGGATGATGGGTTGTCGTGGTAATGACCCATCGTGCGATAGCACAGCGAGGGTGCTGGGGGGAGGTATCACACTTCCCCCGGGGCGGGCTATCAGCGCCCCACGTGGAAGGGGTTGAGTATAAGTTCTGTACGAGAACCCAACCCCCTCTACAGCGCAGATGGTGACCACCGTGGGGTTTTAGTCAGTAAAAGTCTGACATAACCCGACTGCTGCCCCCCTTGACGGTCGGGTATCCTATGAGGATTTCCACACGTAAAAAAAAGAAAAAAAGGCTAGGTACTTAAGATAAAATAATTCAATTTGTTGTGGATAATGTAAGAAAAACAATGCCTTGAAGACTTCCGTAATGGATGTTAAATAAATTATAAGAAAAACAGTTTTTTAATTTTTTTATTCTCGGTTAGCTTGTGTTTGACCGGTCTCACTATGGTAAGTGATGATATAGCCGAAGGTGGAAAGCACACAAAGCCACCCTCAAGTTGAAAATCTGTCGCCAAACACCTATCGGTGTGTTCCGACGGCTGCACTTGAGAGCCAGTTCCCATGTAGGCTTTGTGTGCTTACCACCTTTGGCCACATCATCACTTACCATGGTGAGATTGTGGTCAAACACAACTTGTCTGTTTGTCCTTCTCTGGGTGTAATTAACTACTTATTAGAGTATGTATTAGTAGATATATCCGTAGAACAAGCTCAGCTTAGTTTGGGATCAGATGGCCGAGTGAAGATCAAGAACGTCCCAGAATATTCATCTATAGGTACTAATATTATATGTATAGGTACTAATATTATATGTATAGGTACTAATATTATATGTATAGGTACTAATATTAAAAAGAGTTATATTTGTGAGGTTGCAGGGGGTAATCTCTGGATCTACTGAACCGATTTTGAAAATTCTTTTACCAATATAAAGCCATGTTATTTGTGAGTGTCATAGGTTATATTTTTATTCCGGGAAAAGATAAGATCCCACGGGAACGCGGGTGAAACCGCGGGGGACAGTTAGTTATTTTTATTATTACTAAATAGGTAGTAAAGTTGTTTTCCTACTAGTTTTTACGTTCTAGTAATTGCATACACACAAACAATAGTTCATTGTGAATGGAATCATTATTGCCATTGTTATATTTTTATTACCTCCCAGAGTTTTTTTTTTTTTTTTTTTTTTTTTTTTATGTCACAAGTGACAACGAGGCAGGCGGGTCACCTGATGGTAAGTGACAACCGTCGCCTATAGACATTGGCAATACCAGGGGATTGCTAATGTGTTGTACACCTTATTAAGGCGAACTGGCTCTCAAGTGCAATTGCCGGAACACACCAACAGGTGCTTGGCGACAGATTTTCAACCTGAGGGTGGTAGCCAGCCAGGCGAGTACTACAAAGTACCCTACCACCGTGCTGTGGTTTCCTCACGATGTTTTCCTTCACCGAAAGCTCAAGCTCATTGTAAGGATTCGAACCCACGACCTTC